>JAQGAF010000587.1:0-46868 GCA_034687865.1 Kryphioiulus occultus | reverse complement strand
ATGAATTTTTTGCCGCAAATATCTCTGAAATCTCCCTTTTCGCAACGCAAGGACGTCGTAGCTCCAGTGAAACTTCCCGAGCCCCATTTCCAATTCTTCGTTGTTTATCTAACCGCACTTTTTGAAACAATGCCCCTGATTGGCTGTCGCTTCGCTAACCAATTCCCCCGAGCCAATCACCTTCGAGGTTAGTGATTTTGGGGCGGTAGATGGGGCTACATATAGTCCACAACGATCTTTTCGAAATTCAGACAGCCGTTTGTTGGAAGGATCGTTACTCTCTTCTAAACGAACTCGTCGTTCAATTTTCAAACCGTTTTTTCTCGTCTTGACGAAGATAATTTAAAACCGTGCCAAAATGGTAAGAAATATTGTTGTTTGTTCTGTTGGGGTCATAGTACAAATCTTAAAACTAAAAACGATGAATTGGCTTTTCTATATGAGGGTTAATTGAACCGTTGCGATGGCCGCCGGTGCCTTTTGTCTGCGTTCGCATACCGTGACCGGCTTTTCTTTGATGGAATTTTCACTAAGTTAGAATTGCGAAAAGACCAATTTCGCTTTGGAGTTTGACGCCACAATTTAATTTGCTCTTCTGAGTGCATCAGCCTCGCCTTTATGAAATCGCTGCCGGCTTTTACCGATTTCTAGTAATGAGCGATGAATTTGCGTATTAAAAAAACCTTTCGCTAAAATTCAACAGGTTTTACTGGTAAAATTTGATTTGGCTTGTTAAAAAACGCAAAGCAGAATTTTTCACCTCATGATTTTTTCATGAAATCCGGGTTATTTTGCCGGTAACCCGGGTTCCCGCCCGAAATGAGCTACGGGGCTTCACGGGCTCCCACATACGTCATTATTTTATTAGCTTTTCAATCCGATTATCCGAACGTGTCCATTCATTGTTGGATTTCGACTTTTGCTAGTTTTATTCTGCCTTCTTCTGAGTAATTTTATACAGTAAATGTATTTCTCACACGATACCATAATCACTATGTATGAAAAGGCATTTTTGAGAACAGCTTAGCTGGCCCTAAACGCCTTCGTATCCAAACTCAAATTATCCGAATTTGTCAGTTCTCAATAAGCTATAAGTTAATTGAAATTGTACATATTGCGTTGTAAGAATTTTTCTTCCGAGCCAAGTTCAATTTGCAATGTTGCCATTTATTCGAATTTGGATGTCCTTCGTGATGTACAATTGGGTGACAAATGTCACACTTGTGCGGATAGTTTATCTACAAACGTAAATTCATTGAAATTCGTTGAAAATGCTGGTTTTGTCAAAAAACCTTTTACGATAAATTTTTCTTAACAAAATTGAATTGAGGAAACGTTTACGAGTCGCACGTCTAAATTTAGGTTGTAAATGCACCGTCACTTAACTTCTTGATGTTACCTGGGTGTGAAAACCTGTTTCCTAATGTCAATAACACGAAAGTGTTTGCTGTAAAAACCTGTTGTGGGTGGAACTGGTTCGTGACCTCAAAACTACGTGACGATGCTAGGTGGTTTGTCCATATATGGACTTGGTCGACAATCGAATTAAGGTGAACTGAACTTTTGCCTTAGAAGGAACGAAATCTTACGGAATGGTTTGGGGGTCAACCGCAACAGGTTTTTATGGCCTTAAATTTTTCTTACCCCTGCTAAAATGGCGCTTAATTTTTTTGGGCGATAACCCGGCATGACTTAGGCTAAGCTCTTTTTTTTGGGCGTTGCCTA
The DNA here is from genome assembly GCA_034687865.1 of Kryphioiulus occultus. Lineage (NCBI taxonomy): Eukaryota > Metazoa > Arthropoda > Diplopoda > Julida > Julidae > Kryphioiulus > Kryphioiulus occultus. The sequence goes on along the minus strand of JAQGAF010000587.1, from coordinate 45,143 downwards.
ATGTGCTTGGCTGATATGCGAAATCAGCGTGACTCACCCCCCTGAATCCGGAAAAACGCCTGACTATTCGGTAACACCCACTTGATGGCTCAGCAAATTAAATTTGTAATGAGATTTCCGGAACGGTTGCTGAAGCAGATGTGATTTATGCTTTGGCAACTTTAAAAAAATGTGGGTGGAACAACTACTGCATTAAGACAATTGAGGAAATTTGCAAGAGTTGAATTTTAGGTTTGGTTGGGCTGCCATTAATCCAAATATCAAAGGCAAGCTGTTGCTAAATGCAGGAAAATGCTAAATTTTCGTCTTCTCTTTATAGCGTGAATGTATCAGTATACACGTTGGTCAGGCTGGAGTCCAGATCGGAAACGCCTGCTGGGAGTTGTACTGTCTGGGTAAGATTTCGTCAAACTCTGCTTCTGCGTCCTTTCTCCTATCCTCGACTCAATTTTTGGCTTCTTTATTTTGAAATCTAGAACATGGCATTCAACCTGATGGGCAGATGCCAAGTGACAAGACAGTCGGAGGTGGCGATGACTCCTTCAACACTTTCTTCAGTGAAACCGGTGCTGGCAAGCATGTCCCCAGAGCAGTCTTTGTAGATCTGGAGCCCACTGTTGTTGGTTAGTATTGTTTTCTTAAGTGTTCTGGATTCAAGCAGTGGCTGGACCTGCTCTAAATTAAACCTGATGTATTGCAGATGAGGTCAGAACTGGCACCTACAGACAACTTTTCCACCCCGAACAACTGATCACCGGAAAGGAGGATGCCGCCAATAACTATGCTCGCGGTCACTACACCATTGGAAAGGAGATTGTCGACTTGGTTTTGGACAGAATCCGCAAGCTCGCCGACCAATGCACCGGACTTCAAGGATTCCTGATCTTCCACAGCTTCGGTGGTGGCACTGGCTCTGGCTTCACATCTTTGCTGATGGAGAGGCTGTCTGTGGACTACGGAAAGAAATCAAAGCTTGAATTCGCGATCTACCCAGCTCCTCAGGTCTCAACAGCTGTTGTTGAACCTTACAACTCCATCCTGACCACACACACAACTCTGGAACATTCTGACTGCGCTTTCATGGTCAGTGGAAATTTGTAGTTGCTAACCTATACTCAATCTTTTAAATAACTCGTATTGAACTCAAATCTCCTATCCCTAGGTTGACAATGAAGCAATATATGACATCTGTCGCCGTAACTTGGACATTGAACGACCCACATACACCAACTTGAACAGATTGATCGGCCAGATCGTTTCTTCCATTACCGCATCCCTCAGATTCGATGGTGCCCTCAACGTCGACTTGACCGAATTCCAGACCAATTTGGTGCCCTACCCACGAATCCATTTCCCTCTGGTCACTTATGCCCCAGTCATTTCTGCAGAGAAGGCCTACCACGAGCAGCTTTCAGTTTCTGAGATCACCAACGCTTGCTTTGAGCCTGCTAACCAGATGGTGAAGTGTGATCCTCGCCACGGAAAGTACATGGCTTGCTGCATGTTGTACAGAGGTGATGTCGTCCCCAAGGATGTCAATGCTGCCATTGCTACGATCAAGACCAAGCGTACTATTCAGTTTGTGGACTGGTGCCCAACTGGTTTCAAGGTAGATACAAGTTCAGCCAGGTACAATTGTTTCAAAGTTTGATAAACTCGAGTCTAAAGTGTTCTGCATTGTCTTGACCCATAGGTTGGAATCAATTACCAACCACCAACTGTTGTTCCTGGTGGCGATCTAGCCAAGGTCCAACGTGCAGTCTGCATGCTCAGCAACACCACTGCCATCGCGGAGGCCTGGGCTCGTTTGGACCACAAGTTCGACCTGATGTACGCCAAGCGAGCTTTCGTCCACTGGTATGTGGGAGAGGGTATGGAAGAGGGAGAGTTCTCCGAAGCTCGTGAAGATCTGGCAGCTCTGGAGAAGGATTACGAGGAAGTCGGAATCGATTCTGCTGAGGGAGATGCCGAAGAGAACGAGGAATACTAAATAGGCCAACCAGCTATTCCAGATCTAAACACTTGAGTTCCAGGCTTCATTCTTAATTCAAAATGGTAACAAATTTTAAGCTACAGATGTTTATTTAAGGCTTTTACAATATTTCCAGTTTTGTTAATTGCCCTCGTTGATACTAAGTGTTGTGAAAAATAAAAAGCAGCAATTGAAAGTTTTTTGTCTTTGCTAATTGCGTTGTTTGGCGACTTCAATAGCTTGCGCTAGTAATGAAAAATTGAATGTGGTCAGTTGAAGACAACTTCTGATAAGTTGGTTAATCGTCTGTAAATGTGCCAGGTCTGTTACTTTCATTGGGCAAGTCTGCCTGAAAAGGCTATTGCTTGGTTTTCTAGGCTTGCTTCTTGGTGCGTTTTTCTTCATGAAACAAGTGCTTAAAAGTCAAGGTGCGAATTTTCACTGAAAGGTAAGGACCTAAATGGTGTTGGCTGGTTTCAGTTATTCCAGTATCCACTATTAAAAAATGAACAAATCGTTGGAATTTGAAAAAAAATTATTTGTGATTGTGAGACTACCTTGTTGTCTGGCCCCATTCTGAAGAGTGCTTGGAACCTTTAGCAGAAGTAAGATGGTTATGTTCACAATTTATAAGCCACATAACAAATAATATTTCCAAAGAATGATTTAACTGGTGTGTGACAGTGCATCTCCAGTTTAAGATTAATTTTAACATAGTGAATATAGGACCATGGTTATGGTGATGGCTCACACTGAGCCAAATTAGGGTTCTCCCTTTCTGGCAACTCAGGAAATTCGTGAAAACTTGAAGGAAATTGAGATTAATATAGTTTGCATCAGTCTAATGATTAGCCATAGTCTTTTATAAAAATATAGGATCCATTATTTTTCCTATAATCTTGTGCAGAATGTTGAATTAACTTAAGAAATTGAGTGGAATTACTGCATAGGTTGTATTGGAGACCCTACATGGGCAAATGTGGACATAAATATAAGCTTAGTGATCATGTAATGTGTGCTGTACTGGTAGAGTGATGTTCTATTCTCATTACTGACGATCATTGTTTCGTCGCCATATGGTTTTGATAATGATTTTTTGGATATCTTCCATTTTCTGACAGCAGGTTTTTGTTTTCTCTATTTTTGACATCCTGGATAATAATTAAAAATTGAACAAGGATGTGAAGCACAGTTTCATTTCAAAGGCGTCTTTTTGAAATATTTTCACTGTTCTGTTTACAAACCAAAATCGGTTTGCAAAAATCTTTTCTTGCTATATAGTTGGTTCCCAATATAAATGCTTATGATTTGCAAACTTCCTGCCAGTTGCAACTTTATTTTTCGCTGCCCTTGCTGATAAAAGTGACGTTTCTAATCGAAATATTTTTCTGACATTAATAACTGTATGAATGTTGTTCTCATTTTGAAAAAACGTGTACACGCATTTTGGAAAGGAGAAAACCAAAAAAAACATACATGTACATGTAATTAGGAAAAAGTTAACGAGACAACAGTCTGCAAGAAAAACAACTGCAACCAAACGGAACGAGAAAGCAGCTTGTATATTCATTTGAATGAAAACTTTTCTTTTGAGTCAATTAGCTTTTTAGGGCTTAACATAATGTAGTGTGTTTTGGAAATCACGTAGTTTTTAATGTGCCTACGTGCAACTGCATTGCTGAAATTACTTTTGGGGCACCCTATTTCGATTGCTGATCTGACGTCATCAGCGCATGCGCCGTACGCACTTTTCTGCATGTTGGAATTCCGTAGTCGTTTTTCTCTACTTTCTCGTATTTTGCCGTTTGTTTTTGTGTCGAACAATATGTTTCTGCGCATCCTGCACTAATCGTACACCGACGAACTTGCTTTCTGGCCCAGGAAATGGTAGCATGGAAGACGAAGCGTGGCGTTATTAACGAGTAAGTTGCTTGACTATCGCTAAGCCTTTTCTACGTGTTTGCTATCAATCAGTGAGCCTGTCAAAACGGCCATTTAAAATATGCACGAGAATGTAGCTTTGTCTGGGGCCGTCTATTCAGTTTGTGTATACCATTGTGTATTGATAAACAACACTGATTGGATTCGACATGTCAAAACACCTTGCACTTCGATATGGAGCCAGAGAAATAGGGGCGTGCCTCGACCTTTGAATTTTGCGTTTATCATATCGCTGTCAACATCGTAAATAATTCGGCTTTAGATATGTTCCTGTAAATAATAAATGTAAGATTACCTGCGCACCTTTACCTATTACAGTTGGTATCAGTTGGTATCACCACAGTGTGGTTGTCAACGTTTTTCTGTTTGAATTTAGGGTAGAGCTCGATCCCAGGGATGATGGAACAGGCCGACAATGCCAGTGAAAGCTCATCAGATTCCGTGAACACCAATGAGGAGTTCGAGATTGTGTCCAATTGTGAACCCGAGCTGAAAATCGGTGGTGACGGCAGCGTTGAAAACCTGAAGCAGTCTCTACAGGAGGTTCTGATGGACAGTGTTGGAGCAGGCGCGATCAATGGTCAGACAGGCCCGAAGAGAAACAATCCACAGCCAGCGAGAGCAAAAGCAACAGCAATAGGTGTTGCCCCAATCCAGCCTTTGCGAGACCAGGCCAACGTTTCCAAAATGCCGACGGGATTGGAGAACAAGTGCCGCGCTGATTCCTTGGACACCGACAGCTGTACGGTGCGGGAGAGCGGTTCGAGTCCAGGGGACGAACCTAAAGGTAGGCCCGAATGACCTTTTGTATATGGATGAGAAATACTTAACCTTTGACTCGAAGACTTAATTCAAAAAGGGACCCTACACGGGCATTATTACTGGCAGTTTCGACAAATACGGGCAGTAATACTGATCGTGTAAGGGCAATATGATGTATTGATGTTCGATAATGGCGGTTATTCGGATTTTCGGATAACTACTGCCAGTATCGAGATATTGACAGTTATACTGACCGTGTAAGTGTGTTTGTCAGTAAATCTATCAGTGTTGCACCAGCAGCCTTGGAAGACAGACGTGCCACATACGCTGGATTTCGTCAAAGAAATTCGTATGAGGACACATTTTCCGCTGTTTTTCTCACTCGTCATCGTACCGTTTGCGAGTATTGAAATTATCGCTAAATAAGCCTTGTAAGTCTCCAAATAGACTTGTGCCTTTCATTTTGATCCGTGGTACTTTAGAACCTCACTCAACGAAGTCCACGATGATATTGAGCTTTTACTGACAGGACAGTATAAAACTGAGCATGTAGCGTCGTGAAAGTATTGACGAATACTGCCATTTCTACTTATTCTAAAGGGACTGACAGTATTACTAACTGTGTAGGGTCCCCTAAAGGCAGCTTTTAGTTGTCAGCCGGATTTTAATGATTTTAATCTAGTATTGTGAAATACTGTTTATTTTTGGCATGGTGAATTCCAAAGTTAATATCAATGCTGTTCTCGACACATTCATGTGCTGTGAATATGTTTGAAGATTCTCAGAGGCTGAGAGTGCATGTAATATTCCGCTTTGCCCAGCTCCAGCTGTAAATCTGGATTAACGTGTTTTGATGATTTCAGGGATGGCAACTCGCCACTTAAGTTTACCGTTGGTCTCTCCGGATTGTGATTCGAAAGTTTTCGAAAGCGTGGTTTACCTGGGTGCTGCCACGATCAATGCGCCTCGGAGTCACTCGGAAATCCAAAGAAACATGGCGATTCTTCACGAACAGTCGTCTGAACAAGCTATCGAAGTGAAACTTTCCATTCCGAGCACATCCGAAGGAAGCGTTGTGTGAGCACCCTAATTTACACTTCTATACAAGTACCTAGTTTCCATGCCTAATTTTAAGATGAAATTCGTCACCAAATTTGACTTGTAGTTTGTATGAGAATGCGACCAACGCTGAGATTGCGAGCTTCAAGGTTCACCGAATAATCTTCTGCGCTCGAGGTGTCAAAGACTCTACTGAGGCGGCCTGCTTTGCATTCACGTGCAGCCACGGAACCTCTGCAGAGACGGCCATTTTTCAGTGCCATGTTTTCAAATGTGACGAACCAGATGCTGTTAGCACCTTATAATATCTTCAGTTTCTCATGCCTTTAAAAGCATTTCATGGTTTTAGTTGTGTCCTGTCTGAATTCCTCACTTAATTTCAGGTGGGGAAGGTTTTGTTTCACTTTTCGACTGCTTTCAGTCGTGTTCCTAAGTCAAGTCTTGAGCACACGAAAAGCTCTTCTGAACTCTCCAGTCACACGGAGGTTGCCAACGAGCAGATTTATACACTGGAAGTCACCTTGGAAATGAAGGAGGAAGACCTAAAGGTGGTTTTTATTATCTGATAATAACAACAGTTTAATAATTTCCATTCTGAACTGCTAATCGAGACCAACATTTTATTTCTTATAGGGAAACTTCAATTCTTGTCCAAAAGACAAAAACTTTTTCAAGCTGAGGTGTAATTTGATGCGCAAAGTTTACCTCTCCATACAACAGGTGTGCAACAATAAAGAATTGGTAATTGAAAGGTTAGTACCAATTATGCTTTTCTTAAAAGACTACAAGTTTGGGCCTCAATATGTCGGATTGCTACAGCTCTTTCCAAATTTAACGTAGGTGTTTCGGTCTTCTGGTGTCTCCTGGCCGCAATGTCAAGGATGGAGATATGCATCTTTTAGAAGCAGTAAGAGCCTCTGTGCAATTTCTGTGCAAAAGACACCATTCCGAGTCGGAAGCTTTGATTTTACTTAAAATATTTAAACTTTGCTGAAGGTGGCCATGACGTCGGTCGTTGGTGAGCATAAAATTTACACCATAGTGGGAAACTGGGATCCAACTGATCCGAATTTTGAAGTTTTGAACACGGAAACTCCCAAAGGTAAACTTGGCTTGGTTATTTTATATTTTGTGCAATTTCCGTATTTTTTTGTAAAACTACGTCGATTCTTTTGGTGACCTTTTGCACTTGCAGATACCCGGGTTTATCTGAGCATTGCCATAGATTTGGTCATTCTCGGGATACAGCAACCAGTAAGGCTCATTGTTGAAACCAAGGCAAAGATATTCCCGCAGAATGAACGCTTCTGGTATTTCACCAAAAAAACCCTAACTGATCAGTTTTATTTAAAGCTTCGGGAGGTTAGTCCTACTATGTGTTCATTGTGTTGGCCCGAGTAAAAATTATAGCTCAGTGTAAACATTGATTCGATTTGAAATTTAAAGCTCGATTCCAAAATGGTGGACGGACCTAAGTATGAGGTCACGGGTGTAGAATGTTCTGGAGAAATTGAGAGGAAGCGCACAGGACTGCTGCTTAATCTTCGCAACCCTCTTGCCAATTGGCAGACGCTGTTGTCTCCCAGTGATCCTGACGAAGAATCTGGTAATTTCTTTTTAAGTCTTGTTAAGCCCTTATAATGATTAACGACTTACTATCTTTATTTGAACACAGTTTGACTTGTTTGATAATAGCTCTCATATTGAGGAACTTAGATGATAAAATGCAAATATTTTGATATCTTCTCATCTTCTTTTCCAGTTTCTGACAACGACGAGCCTTTGCTTAGCGGCTCAGGCGAGGTGAGCAAGGATTGCTCTGAGGGAGAGTTGGAAAGTTGGGCGGATGTGCTACTTAAATGGAGACAGAATTTAAAGCAGCGACCTCGGCAACTGACGGCCTTAGTCCATAAGGGCATACCCGAAGCTCTTCGGGGAGAGGTTTGGCAGCTTTTGGCCGGGTGCCATGAAGATGCGGACAAGTTTCTAGAAACCTATAGAATGCTCATTACAAAGGTGATGACAACTCGCATTTGACTAGCATTCTACCTTGTAAGCATGGCTTACGTTTACATTCTTAATTTCAAATATATTTCTCACAGGAATCCCCATGTGACCAAGTCATTCAACGGGACATTAATCGAACATTTCCAGCCCACGATTTTTTTAAAGAAGCCGGGGGCCTCGGACAGGATTCTCTCTATAAGATTAGCAAGGTGTGCAAGTTTACCTAAATTTTATTTCAGATATGTGAAAAAGACTAGATGTGAAGCAATCTTGAACTCCCAACCCCTTTTTAAGAAAAGTTTTCTTTTACTATATTATTTTATCATTTTGAATGGTGACATTTTCATTTAACATTCCAGGCATATTCAATTTATGACGACGAAGTGGAATACTGCCAAGGACTTTCCTTTCTGGCAGCTTCATTATTGTTGCATGTATGTAAACACACAATTTTATCTTGTACATTGCATTTGAATTGCAATTCATTAAGTTCATTGAAACATTTACGTGCATAGATGCCAGAAGAGCAAGCATTTTGCGTGCTGGTAAAAACCATGTTTGACTACCAGCTGCGGGACTTGTTTAAAGACAATTTTGAGATATTGCACTTGAAATTTTACCAACTGGAAAGGCTAATCCAGGTAATTCCTGTCTCTGTTGGATGTTTGCATTAAATGACCTCACAATAGGAAAGTTTGGTTGCAACTTGTATCATTTGTAGGAACATTTACCAGATCTGTACGATCACTTCCAAGAGCTAGGCATCGAAGCTCACATGTTCGGCTCTCAGTGGTTTCTCACGCTGTTCACAGCAAAGTTTCCGTTGTTTCTGGTATTTCACATTTTGGACGTCTTCCTCTGTGAGGGAATGGACACCATATTCCAAGTTTCTTTAGCTCTGCTTATGGTATGCTGCATTTCCTGGAACAAATTTTGGTCATGACGTGTTTTGTCGTGCCTTTTATGATATTGCTCATCTCTTCTCCTATAGATGTCCAAAAAGGACCTTCTAGCACTCGACTTTGAAGGCGTGTTGAAGTACTTCCGAGTTTCGCTTCCTAAGAAATACCGTTCAGAAGAAAACGCTCGCCAGCTGATGCGAATAGCTGTCAGCTTCAAGGTAATGTCAGTTAAAATGGTGATGCTCGCTGCTAATCCACTTGGGACTGATTTCACTTACCTTGACGTTTTCATTCAAGATTAAGAAATTAAAGAAATACGAAAAGGATTTCTATGCCATTAAGGAACAGGAGCGGATGCAGGAGGACCCGGTTGAAAGGCTTACTGTAAGCATTAGGAACTGGAAGTCATGTTACGTTGAATGTGATTTTCGTCAGCTTGATTTGTTCGTTTACTCTCCACCGCGCCAACTAACTATGTCTCTTGTGCGATTCTTTTAGCGTGAAAATAGACAGTTGATGCACTCAAACTTAAGGCTTGAGCAAGAGAATGATGATTTGGCTTATGAACTAGTCACTAGCAAGATTGAGCTAAGGAAGAGCTTAGATGATGTGAGTTCCTAACAGTTTTTGTATTCCTTTTCACATTTTTTTGCATAATTTGGATCCATTGTGTGTGAGCACTCGAGTACGCGTCCTATTAGGATGCAGGGTATAGGGAATGGGTTAATTTCAAATTTTAAAACTGTTGTGAGAAAGTCTGGTAGAGCTGGGAATGCCGAAATCGATGAAACATTTTTTTAATGTAATGTATTTGACGAATTTGTTTAACCGTATAATCGCACGCTTGAGTTGTTTTGTGATGGACTTTAACTGAAAAGGAAGATACAACTTTTCAATTATTTATAACCAATAACAAGCGTTATATTGCCATCGACTTGTGTTCAGATGGAGGACAGGGCCGATTCACTTAATAAAGACTTGATTACAACGAAAACTATGCTTAGTGATACTGAAGAGGAGAAACGGCGACTGGAAACTGAAGCTGCTCAGGTCACCTATTTATTTATCGACTACTTGATTATTTGCGCCTGTTGTCGGATGTTTCTAATGTACATTTCTGTCCATGCAGTTGAAGGAAATGTGCAGGCGGGAGCTTCAGCGATCGGAAACTGAAATAACTCGAAATGGGGCCATCATTTCCGATTACAAACAGGTGGCCACACTACTCAGATTGTGAGAAACATGTACGTTAACTTTCCTTCAGTGGGCTAAATGGATTTGTGTTCTGTTCATTACTAGATATGCAGCCAGTTGAGCATTCGGCTAGAGAACGAGCAAACTGTTAAGTGTGAGTCTTTGGAGGCACTCAAGGTATGTCTAGACTTTGAACCAATTTTTTAAAACGTACTTGCCTCCTGGTCTTATTTGCACATGGAATTTTCCACAAAAGGATGCCGTTCGAGATTGTGAAAGATGCGGGCGATTTGCGGACACATTACCATTGACCAAAAGCAAAGATGCAAAAGTTCAACTGCAGACCAGTGCTTCCGATGGAATGTGCAATGACGCGGATGGGGACGGTGGATTCGGGCAAGATGGAGATTCCAGGTGTTCGCCAGCCTTGGGACAAGTACGGGAACTTGAACTGGAGCTGGCCAAAACAAAATTGGCTCTGGTGGAAGCGGAGTGCCGGAACCAGGTATGCAATTATCATATTGCAAATTCGTCTGAAACACACAACTTCCAGTGAAGCTTGCTAATCTTTGTATCCAAACCTGCTGACCTACATCGAAAAAGCCCCTGCATTTTCCCCATTCTGTGGATTTTGCACGATAAGAATATTGTGCCTGTTTCCCGACGTATTGTTGCCATTACTTGCTTCAAAACCTACTAAGTGATAATGTAACTTGATCTTTTTTCCATTTAGGACCTCACACATCAGCTAAACGCTGCACTTTCAGAACTTCAATCGTCCCGCAACACATGGTTCCAAAAAACCCTCACCTCCATACGAGAAGCGACCAAGAAGGACCCAGCCGCCCTTATGAGCGCTGCCTCGTCACTACCATTGTCTGGCCTGGGCCTGACCACGCCTCCTCCCACTATGCCAGCTGCGCCGAAAGACGTAAAAGACGTCACCTAAATCTCTCCTCCGTTGTAATCCGAGTTTTGTGTTTACCCTCATAAGTTGTTAGTTTTCAGAGCTCACCCTGACGGTGTCGGCACGTGCTTGATCCCGATTTCCCTTCGCCTGTTGGCCGAGGTGCAAAGCGAGGAGGCATTCGTTTCTGCTATTGGCTGGAAAATCTGGGATTTTCAGGGAAATTCAAGGAAACTGCTTCAAAATTTGCCTTCATTTCCAATACTTATCTCCTTTTGGCAATTCTCTGTTCTGACAACGATTTCTGACAGATGATTGAAACGATTTGAGACCCACCTGTAAAAAGTCAAGGTTATTTCCACATTCCAAAAGTACATCCATGGGCAGCGCACGTTGCTAAAAAATGATGCCAACTGGAAATCATGGGATTCAGAGAAATAAATTCCTTCTCTTCCATGCCACGCCACTTAATTGTGTCCAGCTAATTCTCACCCTGCTTGCAGGAGGCAAGGATGGTGAATTGGTCGCGCAAATTACTCTTTTGCGTTTAAATTTTGTGTTTGTAAAGTTTACGATATTGTTATATTGGGGATATTTTTTATGCAGAATCTGGGCTGGTAACAGTGGAACACTGTCAGATTTATTGTGGTGCGTATTTTTTATTTCTGGGTTTGCATGACTCAGAGGTGTCCTCGGCTTTATTGCTCTTCAATGCCAAAGCATAATTTTCCTCAGTTTACGGTGTTTCAAAACCATTCTACCCTCCCGCACTTCCATGGTCCCATACTTTTAAGATACAAACTCGATGATGGTGACGCCGTTTTTGTAGTAGACGTCATGTTCTAAACAGTGCCATCTGCGATTTTAAATATTTAGCAACACGCACTTCACCTTCACTCAACAGCCAAAGCCTGCTTAACGTTTAAAAACGCATTTCTCTTTTAAGTTTCAGGTTCTCCGCAAAACAGCTCTTGAGACATTCTGCTTATTACTTTTGTTTTCTTTTACACAGCGAGCTTTTGCCAAGTGGTCTTGCCTCTGTTATTCGCACGAAAAGCCACACATTTTCTTTTAAAATAACCTTGCGCTAATCGCCCGGCTGCTTGCTTAGACGTTTTCGGATGCCTCGTAACAGGTTAGAAGCGCGCTTCTGCAGCCACCATCTAGGAAAAAGTGACGTCACGGTGGTAACTTAACTCGAGAAGGTCCCTTTGCAGAATCTCATTTTCAAGCTTTTTCACGCATGTTTTCCTAACTCGTGGGTTGTCGTGGCTATCGAGCAAAACTGCCTTATTTGAGCTTCAGGAGAATGGAGCAACAGTTGAAAGCTTGATCCGGAACAAACGCTTTCTCAGCCAGCTTCGGGTCATTCCAGTGCGAAGGCCAAGCCGATGAATCCGTGGTACTTAAAGGGATCATGCGTATGGAGCATTTCATTGTAAATTTTATGTACATGTAAATGATTAGCATCTAGCGTGCTTTTGTGAAACCAGTCCCCCTTACCCTTGAAAGTATGTTTCTATGATACTGTATATGCCATTATGCAAATTAAACGCCATAGGTTATTAAACTCAGTGAAGCTGTCTAGCACCGTGCTGTTTTTCGGAAATTTAATCGCAATGTTTAAATGCAAACTTCATTGTTGCAGGTGATTTTGTTGGCGAAGCTGTCAAGCAAACAAGTTCTGAACACTTTTTTCATGGCCCATCGTCAATGCCTGCGTTTTGGGAAATGGCTGTTAAATTCGTGAGTTTAAATAATAACATGCTAATTTGCTCTTAATTAGTTTTGGGGTGAAAGTGCATCCCTGCAATTTTATTGGGACTCTGGCACAAACTTTGCAACTTACTTTGTCAGTACATATTTAGTATAAAAAGTTCTGATAGGTGTAAGTGTGAAGCTGTTGTGATTAATCTTAGGATGCAGTTTCATTGTGCTAATTTAAAGTACACAAACAAATTTATCGACTTCCGAAACACCCTGTAGACATACCTTGCGGAAGTGGGCGGAGCTCCAGTTTGAACCACAAGAATTCGAAAACATGGCGGCCTGAAAGAAGACGAGCTGACTTATTATATACCGATTTAATTATTGCCCGCGTTGGAACCAAACAGGGAAAAAGTTTTCATCACGTCTAGTGAGTATTTTATAGTGTTCTTGCGTTTCCAATTACAATAAGTTTTATGTGTACGTAGTTGATTGAGAAAGTTAGCAATGAGGAAGAGATGAAATGGCTGATCTGGACAGGGCAATTTGTTATTTTGAGTAGTGTAGGGTATTTGATGTCACGCAGATAGAGATTGAAAGCCCGTGGGGTTAAATATTATTTATCACGACCTTTGAGCAATGAATTAGCCATGTTCAGGCTGAACTGAGCGCACGCTCTGTTGCGTGATGCCTGAAACAACGGTAAGAATGTGTTGTCAAGATTCCAAATAATATGGATTTGGAATTTATTGCCTTAGCTGGCAAAGATGTTTCCCTCTGTTCTGCTGTCTTTATTAATGTCTGACTGATGCCATACTGGACAGGTATTATATGCATGTGTAGGCTACTGTGAAATTATATGGCTACGTTGTTTGATGAGATCCGCTGACCAGTGCAAGTTAGAGATAACGGATTTTATACCTAAGTACACTACTTTTACATGCAGCTGTCAGGTTCAAGAATGCCAACCAAGGTCCAACCCAGGGCGCCAAGACACAACCTGTGCCAGGGCGCCCAGGCCGACCTTGACACAGCTTTCTCCTACATTAGGTCTGGTTGCCTTCTGGGAAAAAAAAGATCGAACCACGGGACAGGTTTCATAAATCTGACAATGGAAACCCGTTCCCGTTCTAGCATCCTAGAAGGCAACAGGGTCTTAAAGTGTGCATGTATTGTCAACATAGTGCATATTAGAGAATTTATGAAAAGGAAAATACATGCATGGGTTAATTGCTTCAATCTAGATTCAGTAGTGTAGTGCTACTGGATACGTTCTCATTTAACAGCCGTAGTGTAAAGCTGGATTTGTGCAAGGCTTTCGACAATAGGTTGCTTTCTTGTGTGCAGTATAGCTACCTCTCAACGCAATGGCCTACTGGTAGCAAAGAAAGCTATATGGTAATGAGATGAAATCAATAATACCCATATTACTATAGGTGGTTTTCACCTCGTCAGGTGATCCTTTGGAAGTTCATTCCAACGTCGAATGGCGGGGATGCCTGTAGCTGATGTCAATGTGACGTCATATTCACCATATTATACATTACATATTGTGGGCATGGGGCGCTTGAGGACTCCTAGAGGGCATAATTTCGCCTTTTATTTTTAAAGTTTCACTGTTTGGGATCTCCGTTGTTTGTGCAGACATGCACTTTTGTCTCAACCTGCATGAAAACAGGAAGAACGAATGCGATTAGTCTTTACGCATCTATGTTTGCGTTAAATAATGGTCGCCGTGCTGATTTAACCCTTCGAGGCTGTTGAGGTGAATGTGGTAAATTTTCCAAATGTGTCTTCTAAGTAATGCTCAGAGCCATCACGTTTAATGGGCGTCACGGGCAGCTACGCCTCGCATCAACCACTACACAAACACAAACGCCAATCTCGAGGGAAATCAATTAGACGCATTCCTAAGGGCACCATTGCGGTCGTTCGACTTCCGAATGTCAACAAGATCTAGGGGACACCACGGTATGCTAACTCCCATTACATCGCTTTTACAACTACAGGTAGCCCCGGATTACCTCATTTATTACGAAAAAAAATGGCAAAAAATCTCCATTCCAAACTACCTAAAATTACAATACAAACGCCATCTTTGGTGAAGTTGCTCATGATTGACGAAATTGACATTATAATCTACTAATGCTGAAGTGATTTCAGCACTACTTGTATCTGGGATTGAGCGGGATTGCAGGGATGTCGCCCGTTGACGTTTATTGCGACTGTAAACAGGCTGCTTGACAAATATTAAGCATGTCTGCTACATGTACATCTGTAGGTTCTATAAACTCTAATAATCTCTAATATAAATTTCTTCGTTATCCTTTCACGCCTCACTTAACGCAATTCGTTTGAGTACACGTGCCTTCCGCGTGCCCTCCGATAAGAAAACCTCATTTGCCGCGATGATATCATCATCTTCTTCCCATTTATTACTCGATAGGCTAATTACGACGTTGGACGAGATGGATCAATTCCACTGTAAATCCACGTGTGAGACTCGTGTTAATTAAGGTTTAGTGGGGATTCAGGGAGCTCATAAAAACTGAGGCTGATGGATATTAACCGCTGACGTTTGGGGAATCCGATCTTTCCGGAATCTTTCTGTCGTTATCTTTATGAATGGCCCCTTTGAGTTCTGACTCGTTGAATTTTATTGTTCATTTCTTTTTCCGTGTCATTTTCATATTTGTATATTAGAATTTGGCTTTGGCTGTTCCTGAATTTTTTCAGATTTTGGTGGATTTGGACTCCTACGCACAAGTAGCCACATAATATCAAAAGATAAAAATCGCACCAATAAAAAAATGAAAATAGCAATTAAGATTTTCCATACAAATTGAAAATATGATGCAAAAAAGGAATAAGGAAATAGAATTTCAAAGTCCAGTGATTAGAAGAAACGCCAGTAAACTAATACTTCGTTTCCATCCATTGATGGTGGGATTTTTAGTGTGGATTTTGAAAATTATAACGATTACTTAGTTTTCATCAATTGATGTTGAGATTTTTGTGTGGATTTTGGAAATTAAGACGTTTACTTAATTTCCATCCATTGATTGTGGGATTTATAACATTGATTTGAGTTTATTTAATGTAATGGTTGAGGTAATTTTATATAAAATCTGAGGTTATTTTATTTAAAATTCGAGATTATTTGATGCAATATTTGAGGTTATGTGACATAATCGTTTAGATTATTTGAGGTAATATTTAAGGTTATTTGATATAAAATTTGATGTTGTTTGAGCTAAACTTGACGTTATTTGAGTTATTAGTTGAGGTTATTTGAGGCAAATATGGGTATAAGGGTAACTTGGTGCGATATTTAATGTTATTTAATGTAATCGTTGAGGTTATTTAAGGTAATTAGTTGATGTTACTTGAGGTCAAATTTAACGTTATTTGCGATAAATTAAGGTAACTTGGTGCAATATTTAATGTTATTTTAGATGTATTAGTTGAGGTAGGGGCAATAACCCCAAAAATGTCTCGTCAGTTGACGAGTCCTTATTTTTAATCGCAAATTTTGCCTACAGCGTGGTCTTTTTTTCAAAATTTAGTATTTCTGACTAAATTCCATAATTTCTGATACAAATTTAGCTCCATTTTAAAATTTTCGGTCAGTGTTATGGTCAGTGTCGGTCAGTGTCATGGCAAGTGCTAACACTGGGAAAGGTCTGAAAATCACGAATTTGTGACAACGTAACAAAGGACATTTTAGATCATCGTTTTTCATTTTCATGGCGTGTTGGATGTGACCTTAACCTGGTGTCAATTTTAAACCTCGCATCAAAATCAAGAAATTGAAGCCATGCACAATACGTGGGTTGATAGTGTACGTGTAATTACCAGTGTAGTAATGTTAGCGTCAAGTGCTTTATTCCCAGTTGAGCTGCTTTCGCCTAGTTAGTGCCAATTTTTACGGAAGCGATGTTTTATAATGGCGAAATAATTCGTCCCTGTTCCCCTCGGGGCAACCCATCCATTCTACACTGTGCAATGTGCGGGGCTTAACCCTGGTTGTTAATTGCGGTTTTAATCCTACTCCCTTGCAAAATATGCGGGCCAACGTATCGCACTTAACCCTGTCGTTTATTCCCCCAGGGGGCTTTAATTGGTGCATGCATAATGCTCTTCGGATAACGAGCCGTTAATTGTTAGCGCGTTCACAGTACGCTGTAATTAAGCGGTGTCCGGTTGGAAGAAACACGGTTAAAATTGGGGTTTGGCTCATGTTTTTTAATGGCCCGCTTGTTTTGTGACTTTAATTGCGGGTTAGTTGCACCAAAATGTAACGTCAACGGTGGTGGGCGAGGGAGGATCGGCTTGTTGCATCGACCAGGCGTTGGGCAAGCTCCACTTAACAATCAACGCCAAATGGGCGTTTAAGTGCCCGAAAATTATAAGAGTGCTCAAGGCGCAATGAACGCGAGCAATACTCGGGTTACACTTAATTATCAGCTGATTATCAGCCTGATCCTGTATACCTTTCGCTTGTCAATGCGGGTGGGATTCGTGTTACTGGTGGTCGCTGTAACTAAAGTTTATGAAAACATCTCCTTAATGCTCAACCAATACTCTTCTCGTTATTGACTTTTAAAAACTTGTCACATATTCAGTGCTGCACGTATGGTTGTTATGTCAACAATTACTGTATTGTTGGAGGTATTAACGTTCTGTGGTTTGGAGAGTAGAGTGGGCTTCTCCTAACAGCTCATAGGCTGGCAGTGATTGCCTGCGTTTAAGGCAGGCAAAATACAGAAATTACATTGTTAGGTTAGGTCAGGTTTGGTTATGATATGCACGATTAAGGCATCACAAAAAACTAAGTTTTCCGGGTATCAACCTTTCATAATATTGTATTATTGGTATTCAATAAACCACAACAATGACGCTCATACAAAGTTAAATGAAAGGTTGTAACTGACGCACGTACGTTTCGAATATGAGATAAAGCGAGTGACGATACCAGGTGCGCATCCGTTTCGCATATACCTTTTCAGGGTACTTTCCAGTTATCAAATCATGCACTGTCGAATGTTTGTTTACCAGACATACATATGCATCGAAATCGGTATCGAATGTATTTTTTTAGCGTATAAAGCGTATAAAGTAAACACGTGAGGGGAATTAGATTAATCTGTGCAATTTTAATACAAGAAACCATTCCTGGAATTAAATCTGTCTATCAAGTTTCAGCACTTCAGGATTTACCAAAGTTTTTAAAGATGATTTACAAAAGGTCGAAACGGGCATACGCCAACCCAGTTGACTTAAATAAAAGGTTGTAAAGAGGGGGAAAGCACAAAGAAACGTAAAATGGATAAATTGCGACAGGTATGACTGATGTCATTCTTGCCTACTAGACAAGTTGGGTTACACATTAAGGGAATTACAGGTACATTAATCTATGCAATTTTAATACAAGAAACCATTCCGCGAATTAAACCTGTCTACCGAATTTCAGCGCTCCAGGATTTACCAAAACCATTTTAAAGATGACTACACTGTACTTATTTATGCATATTGTGTGCATATTTAGAGCAAGGGACCATTCCGTAGAATGTCCGTTATGGCTTCATCTGATTTATCATGTTTAGTTTAAAACGATTTTGAGGATATCAGTATACATCTAGTAATACAAGTGCTTCGTTAACTTGAAATTTGCGGGTATTGCATACCTTTCGGTTGAGGACAGTGACAATTTTCATCCATTGGTCGCTAGATGGCGCTATGCCGACTACCGTTTCCCGGCTCCAGTGAATGCAATATAGATGGCGTTGCGTTTTCAGAAAATATTGCAAAAGTCAAGTTTTGTGCGTGATTGAAACCACGGCATTTAGGGATGAGAAAAAATTTCTGTTCCTTAGAAGTCACAGAGTCACCCACGCCCCATTAGGGTTTGATGGATGAGAGTCTGCTTTTTCACATTGAAATTTCTGCGAATTGCATCGCCATATTTCAATGGTTCTGGTTTAAGTGGCGAACGACATACGCGCATCCATTCCATATCGCTCGCTCGCTAATCGCGATTTTCATATCAAAAAGGCATTACATCGTCCTTTATTCGCTTTTTTCCCAGCTTGCCTACTCCACTCAGGAGTGACGCTCAAAAACAAATTGATTTCGAGATGAAATTTGACTGCGTGAGGGCACCGAATAAAGCCCCGATAATTGCCGCAATTTCGTGAAAGTAACTGCGGAAAACAAGCACTCGAGCGCTTCCCAAATCTCCGTCAATTCGGCTACGAATCAATAATGATTTATAATAAAGAAAACTGCCCAAGACGAGTGTTTACGTTGGGAGGATGAGAAACAACTTTGGGAGATTGAAATTGTTTCCAAACGAGCATTGAAACTGATGAAGCCGCTGACCTTTCCAGACGAAACTGAGCTTTCCAATGCATTGAAACTCAGTTATTTAATGGATTACAGAAATTTGTCCACGATTTTCCGCCTTAGTAGGTTTGACCAGATGCACTATCTGATTGCCAGTTATGTACAACTTGGGAAGATAACTATGGTGCTGTCTTCCTACTGCATGAACAGAAAAGCGGCAACCTATTCTGTACACGTCCACACTTTTAAAGCGACTAGGCCAAGTAGAACCTTCAGGGTTTAATTGACTGATACCGGAGAAACCATTCAAGAGCTACTGTATATTGTACCTTAATGTAAGTGCAGTAAATAGAACATGGTTAAGGTGCCATACAGCGCTTAAAGTTTAATAAATTAAAACTATGCAGATGTGATCAGGATAGCAAGCAAGTTCTACATATTAAAACTCATAAATCACCCTATACACTGTGTTGTCAAACTAGCTGTACTAAGTTAAATGCTGACAGCCAATACCTTGGTACACTTGAAGTTTGACACCCCTTTTTGTTTTAATATTGTATCGTAACTAAAGATTGAAATATTGCATTCTAAAAATAAATGCATTTGAAACTGTTTGAAAATAATTCTAAAATAATCCTTAATTTATCTCCAAAAGTCCTAAAATAGTCACAATTTTTTTTTTCCAAAAAAGCCCTACAACGAAGGTACAAAAATTGAACTTAATTCCTTAATTCGAGGCATCTTGCACACTATAGAACCTAAATACATGTAGGTTCAAATAATGGAACCTTTTAGAAGAACTGAATAGCGCCTAAATAAGTTCAATTAATACAATCATGTAAACCTTGCTACATGTAGACAGCCAAGTGGTTTGAGTGCCAATAACTAAATATTTATGAGCCCATCAATTCATCCTCTTCAAAGGTTGCAAAAGGACTATTTGCTAAATTTGGATGCTTGCAGATGCATGTACACGTACTTACCACATGCTTTGAAACAACGCGAAATAGTCCGACGAAATATTTTAAAATTCTGTCAGTACTTTATTGTTCATTATTGACGAATCTCAAGTGATCCTAGACAAAGATTGCAAAAATGATTTTTAATTGCTCAATTTTGAAGCTTACAAATGCTATCAAATGTTTTGAAAGAATGAAAAATAGTCAAAGAAACATTTTAAAAATACATGTATAGGCATGAGTTTATTGTTCATTGTTAATGAATATGCATGCACATTTACACGTATAAATACCAAACATACGAATAATAGAAAACGTGAACCTAATTGCCAACAACAGAACGTCAACAATTCCTTACCTTGTTGGTAGCGTTGAGTATATCCAATTGTGTATTTACGAAAAAAATTAATTTTGGAATGGAAGCAATACATGTATTTTTTCAGCTTTTATGTGGGTTCGGTTCATGTACTGTATTAGAAGCATGTATCCAAATTCCAGGGTAAACAAAAAGGTTCGTCCACTATAACGGCATCGTTGAGAATACTTGTCAGTGCTCAAGGTCTGACCAAACAAGTTAACAACAAGTTAAAGTTAAATAACTGACCTTTTACGACTGAAGCCATTTACTGACGTCCCACTCCGGCCACATCCGCCAGTGTTCATGCAGTTCCGGTCTGGTGTGAACCGGCTTTACACCTATTCTTGGGCAATTACTGGTGTTGCATAACTCGAAATGTTTTTCACGATTGCTGTTGGCGTACGTGCGATTTATTAATTACAAACCGACCTGTTGTTTATTGTTAGTTTTGTGATTTTAATTACCGTTCGATCGCGCTTAGGGCAACTTTTAGCGCTTTAATACGTCAAATGCACGAGTCGTGTTTGTAAACTAGTGTAATTGGTGATAATTGTGGTTTTAAGGGAACTGGAGGGTCGATTGTGCTCCAATTTTGACATTAAAATGTGCCTGGAAAACATCGCGAAAATCGCCTTTGTGCCATACTATTAACCCCCATTCCCCCATTCGTCCTTCGCACTTTGTAATCCCAGGTTTTTTCAAGTTTTCTTCTCGCTTAGCAGCGATTTTACTTAATTTAATTTTCCGATTTCTTTCCCCAAGCTGAATTTGTGCCTTTTAAGCCGGTAGGAGGCGTTTGGGCGGACAGGGGGGGCACGCATTCCAGGCCTTGCTGCTAATTCCCTCGAGACAAGAAGGTAAACAAGAAAGAAAATAATTGTTGCTCAGAAAGGCCTTTCTCGATCTAGCTCTAATTAAAACAGAGGTTTTTATTCCGTTTGGATTTAAAAAAATCTGCGGGAGTCAGCGTTCCTTTGTTGGCACTGAGATGCGCTCGTCTGGGTGCATTCCGAATTAAGGCATTAATCGATCGTTTGTGGCACGTAAATAAATATTTCACCTTTTTTTGTTCGGGTCTGTTTTGCGTGAAAACGCCTTTGTGGGATGGGAAAACAGGCTTTCACGAAGCAACCAACTGTGGATCTTGACTCTTGCGTATTTGGATTTGGGCTTTTCTTGACGTGACCAGGATGCACATGTACTTGCTCATGTACCTGTCATGAGGTCCAAAAATCGCCATTGATGGGTCAGTGACCCGGCCGGCTGGGGGAGGTCAGCCAAGGCTGAAGGGCGCCTGTGGGACGGCAATCGCTGATAGCTTGCGTGCTATGATAGATTGCCCGCTTACGTTGGGGGCAGAGTGCATACTTGACGAAATTTTGCAAATTTTCGTTTCACGTGACGTTTCCGGTGGACTGTTTGGTTGTCTCAAAATCGTCAGTTCAGGTTTTACATGTACAATACAGTTCACAGTTCAAAAAATTCAACAAGTGGGTTACAGGGTGACATAAAGTCCTGCCCCAATGCAAAAATTAATTTAAAAAACTGTTAGTTACAAAATTAAGGAACGAAAGTTGGAAAAAGTTATAAGAACACCTGGTTTTTATTTCGTGTGTTTTATTCACCGGGAGTGCCAGCAGCCGGCGCTCGAATCGAAAATGGCGTCAAAATTGGAAAAATTTCATGATGGCCTCTGGTATCATGTGACCAAATGACCAGTCGCGCAATTAATGAACCAAATACAATAAATACAAAACTTTAATAGTCCTTAATTCTAACTTAAAAAAAAATTGCAATGAGGGAAGGACGTTATGATCACCCTGTATTCCAAGAGGTGTCCTCGAGGATGAAATTTTAAACTTTTCTGACTCTTCCAGGTTTTAAAAGAAATTCCCTGACTCATGAAAATGCACTAAATAGACATATGCCAATGTAAGGAATGCTTATTATATTTTACTTTTCGCAATATCTTGACATACACCTGTACAGTGAAATTCAACAAATCAAAAATACGGTACATTTTACATACACTTAGCTACTCGTAGTTATCGTTTAACACAAAACTCATGCGATTACGCACATTTTCAGTGAACAGCAAATTCAGATTAGTTTCTTCTACAAAACTACTGTTATCGTTTGTTTTGGATTAACAAATAAAATGTATTACTGTAGATTTGTTGAATTTCTCTGACTTTTTCAAGTAGGGGGAACCTACTGTATTAGGTCAGATTTTATATCTACACTTTAAGTGCTTTATAGAAGACAGAAATTGAATTCAAACATGTCAACATATTGCGAAAACGTGAAATAAATGTTGAAACGAAATTTTAATGAGGCTCCATCCGTAGGTGGGACGAATCTTTCACCAATGACGTCAGGGGCTGCCTCCCCCGCTTACCTAGGGGGGGTTGTAGGAAATTGTACACGAATCATTTCCAAGGTATTTTGTCACTGGCTAACTAAAATTGATGGCAGCAAACGCCGCAAATCTAGAGGGGATATGGAAACGTGTTCGTGTCGTGCCTAATGGGGAGATGGGCCCCCAGAGGGCCTCGTTTTACACCATGGTTGCGAATTTAGCGCTTGTTTATGCTCGTTTCGTGTTTGCAGACTTGTTTTTCATCCCCACGCTTTTCCCCCCAAACAACAAGTTGTCTAAAATGGTTTCCCGTCCGTTTCGTGAGCCCGAGGTTTTTGACCTTCCACTTTGATATTTGCCATTAACGCGCGCCCATTAATTGTAATTTTCGACGAATCTAGATCCGCCGACCCCCGTTGCCAAGGCACACAAACGCACACCTACTTAGCCAACCGAATCTTATTTGCTCCGAGCCGAACGTCTCAACTTTATGGCGCCCATCACTCTTCTTCGTAAACAGTCGCTTCCGTTAATGTCATTATTCACGAATATGAGCATGTAGCCCAAGATACTCAAGGCGTTTTGTTTGTCAGCAGCTTAGACTAAGAGTGAGATTTTTAAACCCTAACGTGCTAAAAAACTTCGGAGCATATTATAAGAGATAATAAATTGTTGTAACCGCTAAATTGTTTTTACGTCGTAGAGTGAGGCGTTCTCCAGTAAACAGCTTTCTTTTTACCTTATAAATTCCGCCGTTTATTATTAGAAAATTAATTAAGCTGGCGAAAATGCAAAGTGGAATTTGAAAAGTGCAATTCGTACGAAACATTTGTTCTAGCAGACATGAACTTGTTGTCATACACTGACAACATTTCCTGATGAATTTCATGAGACCATGGTAACCATAATTTTATCGTAAAACTTCAGAACGCCTTCAACGACGACAAAGGCATGTACAGTAAGTAGTCATTAAAGGGAACAAGTTGCTTAACATTTCTTATATTTAAATTTTTGTATACAGATCGGATGTAAAGAAATTCACTTGTAGGTTTATTGCACCATTTGGCCAATCTAGTGAGCTGCCCTGACTGCAATAGTTCGTATCACCGAGAATATTATTGTAGGTCAAATTCACTGAGATATGACCTATTGCATTCAGTGCAGCATACTAGATTGGCCACAATGGTGCCAATCTAGTATGGAGTTCTATATGATGTTCCAATAATTAGTTATAAAATTAACAACAAGACTTTTTGATCTACCATCGTAATATGCTCCAAAGTTTTTCTCATGGAAGGAATGGCCCTCAACATTTCCTTAATGGTTTGAACCGCTTCGAACGTCATTTATTTGTAGCAAATCACACGTGCGAAGAAAATGTGCATCTCTGGGCGCCGTTTTGTCCTCGTAAACAACACTCAGTCAACAAGATTCAAAACTACTTTGCATAAAAGTATTGAAATGCAATTTGTGTTTTTTAATCATTTTTATTATATTTATTGGGGTTTAACGAGCTAGAACGATTCATACAATCGAGCACCACCCAGAATAGAGAACGTCTGCTGCGCCAATTCCAGTTATTTTATTATTCGTAGTTATGCATCGGATTCCATATGAAAAATACATATTTAAAGGAAGCGATTTTTTTGAGACGAAATCAAAAATAGGTAAATCCTATTTGTTTACAGTTGTCGAATATTGAATTTTCCGTGACAAAAACACATAATTTTCACTCTCTTATTAAAGTAGAGGACAAAATCTTACAAAATTATGTTTACATGCTTTACATGTGAACAATTTTGGAGAAAACAATTCGAAATAAGAAATTGCACCACGTTGTAACACCCATTTTCAACATGGGATTACATTGGAAATAAAGAGCTAATTAATTGTAACAAACCTGTAATTATGCGACAAAATTTCGCTACCGTAAGCTCAGCTTACTTTTAATTAAATGTCTTGGGAACTTAAAATAAATCAGGCTTAGTCCCGTTAGCGCAAATTCTTAAAAACTGCGCTTATTAAGAGCCAACTTAGGGTAAGATTTATGCCCTCTGCAGTCATGAAAGAAAAACAAATGGCCTTTCGTATCGAAGCTTTTTTTCAGAAGTTAACCCTAAACAGCTATCGAAACTATGCGAATTTCTCATCTAAGTTTCGCTTAAAATTCCAGTATTGTATATGCTTGACAATTTTGATTTATCCAACTGACAAATACGATGCTAGCTAAACAGTTGAAATAATTTAAGTTAATTAAAATACCGTTTCAAATATATTAACATCATCTATTATGCGTGCTTAAGCTCCTCATTGGAAGCTCAACAACAGTGACCAACAAGCCCATGTGATGTGGCAATTGACTAGAAAGTTTCCATCGAGACACCATGCCAATTGTCGTCTTGGACAACATAAGGGTGAAGCGTTAAGGGCGGAGCATGCAATGTTTTCTAAGCCCCTACACTAATGATTCACTCTTAAGCTTACCATGACGTAAAGGCAGCCCCCAAACCGACTAATTCCGAGTTTCTCCACTAGGTGGTACCGACGCTCTTTGGTATTATTTTGGTGACGTCACCCATGTTAAATGCATGTCAATGATCAGCATAATAGCACCCAGTCATAACTAACCACCAAAACCCCCTCCTATATTTTGCGGGTGCCTGAATGACGTCATAGTTTTGTTGAAATTTAAACAAGTGCCATAATGCGTCACCATAGTGATAGTTTCTTAAAAGATTTCAATGGTTCGTCAGGCGTGCGCCAAACTTATCACCATCTGGTGGCGAAATTTCGAACTTTTTGCCAGTACCGTAGCCGAAATTCAAGCAAGTAACTCATATGACGTCACCTATGTTACAGAAATTCGTTAAATAAAAAAGCAAATTTCGAACTTTTTGCCAGTACCGTAACCGAAATTCAAGCAAGTAACTCATATGACGTCACCTATGTTGTAGAAATTCGTTAAATAAAAAAGCAAAATTCGAACTTTTTGCCAGTACCGTAAGCAAACTTCAATCAAGTAACTCATATGACGTCACCAATGTTATGGAAATTCGTTAAATAAAAAAGCGACGCTGGTGGCGAAATTCGGAACTTCGTGCAGCTAAGTTGCAAGCGAAAGGTGTGGAAACAACTCGGCCTCTCCGCTACACTGAAAATTCAACTGAAATTTCCCGAAAAGGTGGAAAATTTCCGGATGCATCGCGTTATTTATTTTCGAAGAAGAAAAAAAACGAACAAAAAACAAAATGGTCGATATTAGTCTCCTTTTCGCCATAGTCCAAGGCCTACCTCTGTCCAACATGGGCGATTTCGGGGGGTCACTCGCGACTTAGCCCCACCTCAGCGGCTGGCCCCTGGGCCTGGAGCTGTCCCTGGCCACCGCACTCACAAAGTCGTTTCCAGGAGGCGCTGCGTAGCGGGTGGCGCCCGAACCCTGGATTGGGCGCCATTGGGTGAACAGGCTCAGGGCCCGTTTCATGAGCAGAGACAGGGGCACCCGACGCACGCGGTACATGGGCTCGTCCAGCGGCTCATCGACGTCCTCCTCGGCCGACTGACCCCCGCTGACCCCACGGGCATCGTCCCCGAACGAGTGTCCGAGCCGGCTGAGCGCAAGTGAATCTCTGGCGTCTGACCAGTCGCCGTCCAGGGGGAGCGAGTGGGCAGCGCGGATCCAGAGGGCCAGCACGATGCACAGGAAGCCCAAGGTGCTGCCCCAGGTGGCTGTGAAACGGTGCATGGTCGGAAAGCTGTAGGGAAATGGAAACGAAAATATGTTAGCATACATGTACATGTATTTGACTTGTCAGCTTTTGACTTTGGAAAGCTTTTGAGAACTTCTGTTAAGAAGGGATTTCTAATACATGTAAAAGATGGTCAAACGTTAGGTAAAATTAGTGATAGGATTTTATCCTTTTATTTTATGCACATTTGGGATCCAGAAAATGGGCTTCTCCTAACAACTTTGGAAATATCTCGATAACTTCTGTTAAGAAAGGACTTATAATAAAAGATGGCCAAACCTTAAGGCCATCTACAACCCCTACGACATCCTGACATCAAAATAGCATGCAAAATAATTACTTTGACATTTTCTCTTTGAAAGTTTTCTAATAATGGCTAAATTTTATTTTTTTCCCATCAAGATTAAGTCGTTTACCAGCGATCGTTCTCTTTTTTTTTTGTTAAATAAAGTCCTCCATTGATTTGTAAAAAATAAATAAATATGGAAACACTTCAAAAGGTCATTCGCAGGTGAGGAAACTTGACATTCAAATGACTTTTCGCATTTTTGTCATCTTTATATATTTTTTATGTATCATCGGAGGACTTTAATTAACTAAAAAAGAGAACGATCCCTAGTAACGACTTAATATTCATGGAGAAAAAATAAAATTTAGCCATTATTAGAACATTTTTAAAGAGACGATGTCAAAGTATTTTTTTGTATGGCAGGTATAGGGATGACGTCACACAACGTCAAGATGACGGAATTTCAACTCGAATTCGGGGTGCACTTTAGTTTGGTCCCTGCTAGGATTTTATCCTTTTTTTTTGTAGATTTTTCTTTGTTTTGTGCACATTTGGGATCCACGAAAGTGGTATTCTCATTAAGGCTCGTAAGCTGGCAGTGATTGCATGGCGGTTAGGGGCAGATAAAGCTGTCTTTACGTTGTTTGATTAGGTTGGGTTGAATGTGGAGTTAAGTATCTCAAATTATTATATTTTTTTGAAGAAGGGACTACATATATATTATAGTGTATCTATTAAGAAAGGACATTTAATAAAATATGGTCAAACTTTAGGTCAAATTTGGGGGTGCACTTTAGTATGGTAGCTACTAAGATTTTATCATTTTATTTTTTAGGTTTTTTGCTTTATGCACATTTGGAGAGATGCTACATAAAAGTGGGTTTCTCCTAACGGCTCGTAAATTAGCATGATTGCCTTTCGCTTAGGGGCGGCTCAAGCGGACATTACGTTGGGTTGGGTTTGTACCGTTAGGCTATATGTATACCTCAAATAATTTGTTTGGAACAAAAACTATAATAAAGTATATACAAAATTAAGCCATAAGGTAGTGGCGCGTTGCACACTTTGGCAATCCTGAAGCTAATAAAGACGTTCCCTTCGTCAATTTAAAAAGTGAATGTGAATATACAGTAGTTGAGGCAAGGAAAAGAGTACCACAGAGCAATGATTCTATGCCGGTGAACAACTATTTCGTAACGTCTTCCACCTTATTAGTTCGTTAGACGTAAGCTTAATTGCTTAGTTTGCGTCGTCAGATCTAATAGCTTAGTTAAGCAAATAAACATGTTTTCTTAGCTCTTAAGATCTTTCTTGCCAGTGATGGCATTAACCGTTCGCTTTCACAAGGGAATAATTCGTCGCCTTAACAACTGTTGTTTGACGAAGAATGGAAACTTTCCTACTCCTTCAGTTTCTTATTTTTGAATATTGCCAAGATTCGACTTATGCAGCGTTCGACACCATTTTTAATGAAAGAAGAGCCATGAACTGAATTATCAATCTCGACTGCGCATCTCCCTTCCAGTAAATCTGAGTACATACTGTATGCTTCACCGTATTACAAAGCGATCATAAAGCCCTATCCTAATAACAAAAATTTATTTTATCAAGGTGCAAATTTTGGAGCAAATTTTGTTTCACGTATTTGGTTATCTCTCTTTTGGAACTCCGAGCCTATTCGGATCCATACTATCGGTCGTGTTTTTGCTTGTCATCAGACGTTGGAATTTTCTTCCAAAAGACAGCCTTAAGCTTCAAGAAATTCCATTTTACAATGATGATGGTGCCCACCCAAAGGCAGTGATAAATCCCGATTAAATTGGGTTTATGGATTACACCCTCTGTCACATGGTATTAGCATATTGATTGTAGGGTACTGAGATGAATTCACTAGGATGGCAAATGGTATCTACTTAGGAAAATCCTAAGGATGGACACTGGTATCATGTGCCCAAAGTAAGGACTGACAAACTTGGGAGATTTTCTACAGCGGGGAAATTTGCTTTGAAATTCAATTTTCTTGTAAAACTAAGCTTAACACCTCAGGATTGGTAATTTCGTATCATGATAAAATGTACCAGAAGAACCTTTGAGCTTTTTCCCTGTATAGACCCCATTTTAAATTCTTGCTATTTCAGCAACGCCTATTGCTACTCCCTGTAAACCAAATAAGTGAGAATTAATTTGAGTGAATGTTGGACTTCATGATCACGCTGCATTTCTCCACATTTTCGATTTTTGTTCAGTTTGAAATTCTTCAAAACTTTGTTTTAAATTCGGTTTGATTGACGTAGCACAACCTTTGGGATGGATGTCTACGGAAACCAGCACTGGTGTGCTGACATGTAATGCCGACCCTATACGATCACTGCTACTGCCATTATTTCCATGCTGATATTAAGTTTTCCGGAAATTCGGATAATCGTCAGTAATGAGAATAAACAGAGTTCATACCGTCAGGGAAATGTAATATGGTCAGAGAAAGTCAGGGAAATCTTGACATTTTGACCATTAAGTCAGAACAATTCAGGTGGAAGTCAGGGAGATTCATAATGCCTGAAAATTTGTTGTAGCACAACTATTTTGTTGAAAGCATTAGACAAGCTGTATTTGTGATCTACTTTTTCCAAAAAAATTTCGCCTGTGGCATTTCCGTCAGTATGAAGAATTTGTAATATTCCAAAAAAAGTCCTCAAAAATGCAGTGTTAGAGATCGAGTGGTTTCAACCACTAGAAACCTGGGAATGTCTGGGAAATTCAATTGAAGATTTGACTAGTCATCCTGACAGAAAAATTGTAGTGTTGCAGATAAAATTAATTTTAATTGCATGTGACATTTTTTATTTGAAAAGTCAGGGAAATTAATCAGATTTGATCAGGGAGAATCAGGGAAAGTTAGGGAAATTGAGTTGCAAATTTTGATATGAACCATGATAGACATCAATCCGTATTTGTTGAAACTGACAGTATTGGCAGTAATAATGATAGTGTAGGGTCCCCATAATAGTAGGCACGCTCCTAGGTGGCAGCACCATAGGTACGGTGTTAATCCGCGAGGGGCTGAGCATGGCTTTAAATGCATTTGGCGTCTATCAGTAGCTCATGAAGACGCATTGTAAAAGGGATGTGTATTATGCACGAATAAAGCGTTTTCGTGCTGCACCTTTGATCGCATTTGCCACCGTTTTCCGCTTTTCAAAGGTTACGTCTTGTGCTTTCATGGAGTTTTTAATGGGCTCATTTGGCGGATATAAATATTCGTTTCCTTTTGGGCACACGCACGTTACCGGGTGAAAAGCATCACCATCTTCTTTTCATTATACGTCGTTTTCTTCGGATGGGGAACAAGATGTTGATCGGAATTCTCATTTCCAGTTGATTCGTAACTCAATTTGGAGGCCAGCAACAGTTTGATCTTCCAGGCACGGGTACTCACCTGTGCGTTTAACACCGTTTAACGGGTGATGAGACGGTGAAAAAGGTTACCAGGGAGAGCTGGTTAAATTGGAAAAATACGGCGTATCCGAAAATCAATTCTGGCGAATTTCCGCCCTCGATAACCGTGTCATCTGAACTTTTGATATGAGAAAGAAAAACGCTGATTAGCCATTACGTCTCTTAATGCCAATACGAACACAAAGAATTATTGATGAGAGGGTGGCTGGGTGCCCCATAAAAAATGAGCCGAAATACATGCAGTCGGTATTGGTAGCTCCAAGGGGACTCGCATTAGGGCAGGGGAACTCTAATGGTCGCTATGCTAAAAAAATTCTGGCCACACTTTTGCTTTAATAAATGATTGTAAATACATATTTGATGGGCGAAATCGGAACTCAGCAGTCCGCTGGGAACTGACATTTTTGCCGATTTGAAGAACCGACGTTTTCATTTCATGAAAGTATACGCCCTCGTATATATAGCATTAAGAAACACGATGTAAGGGAATGCTTCAAATGCATTCTTGCCTGTTCGATTTTCAGTTTTTGGCATACTTAAAGGAAATGCCTTAAAACTTTCTACGAAAAATAGCATTTCTTGGCCGACAAATGGGATACTAAACTTAGCAGTTGTGATATAGTTTATAAGACGAGATTTCAAGCGTTTGTCGAAATAAAGTTGATAGTCGAAATGGTACAGAAACTTTCTCTATGGGATATTAGGAGATTTATCATCTTCAAATCATCTATTGGGAATTCGTTGTTTGGATCTCGAAGCGATGTTGGTCAAACATGCAATTCAAACCATTTTAAATAATGCCTTTCGTACATTGTAGTTACCGCTTTTTCAAAAGCATTCGATATAAAGTAAGTTCTAATCATGCAAAGGTTTTTAAAGAAATGGAATTTCTGAATTTAATAATTAGAAAGTATCTAGATAGTATCTGATAGTGCTAGAATTGTTACTCATGAAATGCTTATCATCATATATGTATTATACCTATTATCATTACTGTATCTGATAATATGTATAATACATATTATCATTAATATATCTGATAATACGTATTATGTATCTGGTAGTAACGGGTTGGCTTCGCAAATAAATTATTATTATTATTATTATTATTAAAGAGCTAATCAAATAAGTACATACATGTATATATTTGCATACCCCGCGCTCAATTTTACCCGTTCACGATATATTCAAT
Organism: Kryphioiulus occultus; assembly: GCA_034687865.1. Classification (NCBI taxonomy): domain Eukaryota; kingdom Metazoa; phylum Arthropoda; class Diplopoda; order Julida; family Julidae; genus Kryphioiulus; species Kryphioiulus occultus. Next base: position 13,988 of record JAQGAF010000587.1, on the reverse strand, counting down.
GCTTGTTAGTCGAAATTAGGGTTTGATTATGTGTATCCAATTGAAATGCAATTACACTACGGCCTCTTCATACATGTACATGTGCGTATAAGTTGAGGTTATTATGTGCTGTGGACATCTTAAATTGGTTCCTGCAGCTATTGATGACATGCAGTCAGGAAGAAATCAGAATGTGAATTTGACATATTGCCAATGTATGTTTTACGATAATTTTCAAAATATAAGCAGAAAACCAAGTGGGCTTGCTTGAGTCCAGTATTGTGGCCTAGATGAGATTGAAAAACGTTATGAAAGTTTTTAAGTAAATCTTATCAAAAGTTTAAGAAACTTTTCATCAGTAAGTTTCTACTATACGAGGGTATATCAAAACGTTGTGCTGTTTAGTTTGTAATGAACACTACATGTACATGTTGTTGGCGTCCTTGATGGCGTTTCAAAGTTTTGCGCAAAAAGGAATGACGCGCGTTGGGAAAACATTTACGACAATTGTGTAGCGTTTAGGTATATGCGTTTTTCGCGGGCTACAGGCTTTTAAATTCACATGAAATTTATCGGAACATGTTGCCAGTGAATGACGACAATTAAGTTGCGTCTGTCTAAAACATAAAGGCTAGGTTAAACAATGTTTGCATTTTGTTCGTGATGCAAAAGATAGTCTGACAGTGGCAAAACATTTTCTGATGGCTACGGAGTTGACGGTATAGGTTCGCATGGCTCGAATTTTTTGCCATTACTGGTGAAACTTTTTCTGATTAATTTCATGTGCATATAAAGCTCGAGTTACTGAGCACGGTTAAAACCACGCGTAATTTTGTTTTACACAAAACTTTAGAACGTCATCCACGACGCCAACGGCATGTAGGGGTTATTATAGGAAACAAGTTGCTTAACATTTCGCATATTTAAATTTTTTAAACGACTTTCCATAAATTAATTATAAAATAAACAACATGACTTTTTGATCCTCCCTCGTAGTTTTCACTTTTGTGTAGTATATAGAGTGTTTCTTTGCGTGTAAAGACTGCGCAAAAATTCATAATGTTCGAACTTTCAATTATCCTGATGCATTTGTACTGTAATTGGCCTGAAGTTGAATTGTGTTCGTACTTAGCATATCACAGTGCGGGCATTGTTGTAGACCTTGCATTTCAGCACAGGGTATTTAATTAGTCGTGGAAGAGTGCGTAATTGTCAGGATTCTAAGATCAAATTAAACAGACACCTTGCAACCATTTCGTTTAATGAAATGTTGGTGTTAGGCTAAATATGGTTGTGTCTCCTGAAACTGGAAATTCAAAAACTTGCTTATAGCCGATCGATACACCACTTTTAACATAAACTGTTAATTCTGTAAAATTCAACAAGGCACTTCTACTTACTGAACTATAGATAACGAACTGTTAACTAATCATTCATGGTGGATAAAAAGCAACAAGTAGTTTCGGTCGACGAGAAGGCGTTGACAAATGTCCCATATAGCTTTATTGACCGCGAGTTAATTGCACCAAAGTGTAATCGTTGATTAAAGTTTGTGGCAACAGGCCATTGGAGCTGCAGGGCACGTATACTATGCTGACTGCTGAGCATCAGGTGGCTCGATCAATAGAAATACTTGAGGGATTTTTGTAATTGGTCATTCAAAGCTGACGCCACTAATCGAACTAATGATGAAAGATTGCGCAACTGCATTTAGGGAATCCGTCGTTGGTTTCTGGTTGCCCCTTCGGGAGAAGAAACTCCAATTTCTGTAACGCGAGCACGAAAATTTATATTCAGGAAATTTGTTTTCTGGCCATTGAGGGAATGCCGTATCTGATTTTTTGCAGCAACAGGCATGGTAGCCTTTATTGTACTGTAGGTCTTAAAACTTTCAATGCCAAGGGAATGATAATGTACGATTTCACCTGTTGCTGAACTGTTGTTGAGAATACCAGGCGTGAATCTTTATTGCGCTAATTTTGAATTATGTTTTTTTACTAATTTTTTTTCGTTTTGAACTCCGTGTAGAAATTAGAATACAGTGAATTTGAATTGCAGGAGTCGTACAGACATTTACTACCTGTATAGCGTTTCCCTAATAAGCCTAAGTCAGTTATTTCGAAATTAAAAATAAGTTATTTAGAAAAATTAAGCATTCAAACAAGTGCGGATTTACATCATGGGGGTTCTAAGGCAACCTCTGGGCCCTATTCCACATACGTCTACAAGTACATGTACTATAGTGTACAAGTTACAAATGGATGGACTTGTAATATTGTGTTCCAACAATAACATCGATCAAGTTGTAGTTATTAGTAACTCTTGCCATTCGATTAAATGTACTTGTAACTTGTAATGTACGGAGAAATAACAGGAGTGTAGAATTTTTTGTTGTGGAACACAAACACTTGTACGTATTACTCCATGTCTCTAAAAGTACAACTACATACCTTTGTGGAATGCGGTCCAGGAATGATATATTTCAACTTACTTACAATAAAAAATGTTGTTTACCAATATTTCTAATTAAGCAAAATTGTTGAGGCTACGATGTTTGAAAAATTAATATTAATACCAGTATGCTGTTAATAGTGAAATTCCCTATAACTTTTCCTGACATGCCAGCGAAAAACTGAATTTTTATCTGACTTTCCCAGACAATTTCTTTGACTTTAATTCCCTGACTATCCCTGGCTATCCAGGTCCATATTGACCCTGAAATAATCACATTTTGTTATTTCATCCTGCTTTATTTTTATTGTTACTTTTTTGGAATTGAGTCAATTCAACTCAGCCAGTACCTATACAATCTGTAAGTGAATAACATGTGGTATACAATAGGGGAAGTCAAAATGGAACCAAAATGGCTGACCATCATGGCTCTCATAAACAGGAAGTGAGGATCGGTGTTGCCAGACTGTATGGCTGATGTTTGAAATGTTTACTCTTAACTGTCTAGAAAACTAGTTGAAGATGCAGTTCAAGCATGGTCTAATTCAATTAAAAACGTAGTAAGTTTCTGAATTATCCTTTGAACAATTAATGCGCAAAATGGCGCATTAAACATTTTAATCAAGAGTTAGCAGACGCGTTTGCTTCGCAATAAACAAACGCGATTAAAATAACACTCAGACGCCCGAGGGGATTAATCGCGGATTAACGCAACTTATAAAAGAGGTGCTCGCAGCATTCGGATGAAGGAGCTTTTCGACGTGATTTTTAAAACGGCGGAAATGATTGGAATTGTGAGACTCGTCAAATATGCATTTCAAGGAAAGGGATTAAGTCGCAATTAGAAGCGCAAATGCGATTTCTTATTTGTTCTGCTTAGCTTCTATTGCTCTAAGTGCCTATCGTCCCGTGTCTGAAGATTTTTCAGCGGGTTCTTATGTCACACTTTTTAAGGGATAATAATTAGTTACGACAGATTAGGCACGAATTCATTAAACTGAAATTAGTTCGAAGGCGCTTGCCGTGAAATTCGGATCAGTAAATCGAAACATCTTTTTTTGCAACTGGCGTGGGAGAAAGTACTGTATACTGGGTGATCATAGTCCTGCCCTTATTGGAAAAATTAATCTTTAAACAACTGTTAGTTACAAGGATCAAATTTTGGGAAAATGTGCTGTATTTGGTTCACAGGAAGTGCCAGGTCGAAAATGGACTCTACATTTAGGTAGGAAAACTCTCAAGATGGCCATTGGTACCACGTGACCAAATCGCCAATCATGGTTAAGCGCTATTTCTGAAGAAGAATACAGACTGCTACAACTTGAGTGATTTTCTAGTCTGAAAATCTCTTTTGAATTCATTTGTCTTTTGAAATTGCGCTTAAAACTGATAGGTGATTTGGTATTATGATAAACTTTACCAGAAAACATATTGAGCTTCTTCTCTGCATGAAGCCATTTCCGAATCTAGTGGTTACAGCGCCGCCTGCTGGCACTCCTTGTGAACCAAATACATCAAATGAAAAACTCTTAGAGTTCTTCTACCCTTTTTCCGAAACTTGATGCTTGTAACTATCAGTTTTTTTCCAATTAATTTTTGTAACGAGGGTAGGACTTTATGATCACACTACATAGTTTTTGCTATTTTGGAATTTCTTAATATGCTTTTGAGTAAAACTATCCAGCTTTAAGAAAATGAAATTCCTGCTTCTACATTGTATGCATTAATCATATCTGGAGTTGCTTAGGAATTTTAATCGTTGCGCCTAGCTGGTCGCGTTTTAATGTTGGTCATAATACAAGTTGATCTCACATTAATTTGCGAAAGAGCAAAATGCATTACAGAAGATAAAAGAGTATGTATAAAAGCGTAGATAAACGGATATCGGAATACAAATGTTTAAAAGAATCAGTTACTGTTAAATTTTTCCTTGAACATTGTGAGTGCTCGGACAGTACAAGTTCACACCATAACATTTTTCTTTTGTTTGTGAAAATACGTTGTTTTCCTTTCAAAACATAATTTCTAGTTTTTTGACGTACTGACGGTTAACAGAGACTGACGGTTAACAGGGACTGACGGTTAATTGAGCGCCGGATAATCGAAATTGCACTGTAGTTGCAAACACTACACCATTTCAGGCTGCATTTTGAATTATTTAGATTTTTATCTTAGCGATTCGAGTTAACGATTTGTTTTGGAAGATTTTTTTCAAGTCATTTTTTCCTTGGGAGAAGATAAAACATGAAACTTAACATTCAGTACGTTCTATTTTTGAAACTGGAGTCTTTCGTTGCGAGGATTTTTGGCAACTGCCATCTTGATATTAAATTGGTCAATGCTCTAAATACGAGAAAACGTTTGCTCGTGTTTAATCACTCACAGTGATGTGCTTTTCGATAGCAAGTGCTGCGAACAGGTGGCGTACAGCGTTACGTTGTTAATGTATGGGATTTAGGCGATTCCTCGCGCTTTTATTAACAAGAATAAAGGCGTTTGGGTCATTCAAAAGCGCGTATGTGAACATTCAACATTTTAATATTTACGCTCAGCACGCTGTTTAATGCGAAGCAAGGAGCTCCTCAACTCGCCTAATGCGAATATCGCACACATTTCAAAGTTTTATTGAGTGTACCAAGTTCTAAGCACTCGAATTCTGCCCTAAACTAATGTTCAGCTATAGAAAACGAGAATTAAAACATTTGCCACTACATGGCTGGGGACTTAACGGGCTGTTTTACCCGCTGGACTCACCCTCTGCCAAAATGCAAAACTGATTTTCAGGTAGAACCTCTCTTTATGCCTTCCAACTGAAACCATGTTTGGGACCGGGTCAGTGTGGATGCCAAAACAAGGCACAATATGAATTCTTATGAGATCGTCAGCAAAATGCACTTCAGTATACAGGGTTGGCGATATATCACTATCTGTTGTAAATGTGCTGCATTTTTGTTAAATACTGATGGATTTTTGTCACGTAAACTTTATTGTGTTCCGGAATAACACCACCAGAGTGACATCTAGCGAGAGTGTGAGACAAAATGACTACCCAGTTGCGTTTGCAGGGTGAGAAGGTCCAGATGTTCAAGAACTGGCCTGCCATAAGTCCTAACTTCATGCCGAGCACTTCCTGCATTGGAGAAACACGAACATGTTCTTGGAAATGTTTCTCTGCCACCCCTGGATTTTCTGATGTGGACTGTTGATGCCATACATTGTGTTGACAACTTTTCGTTGACACAGCAGGGTCATACATGTTCGTGGAATTTTGAGTATTCCAAACAAATTCTCGTGCATTCAATTCAACTCAGTACCCATTTTGTCCCTCACTCTCCTAGCGGCTCGCATGCTACCAGTGATTGCCTGATGTTTAGGGGCAGCTGAATCAGACATTGCATTGCTAAGAACGATTTACCAGAGGCTGCGTTGTAGGTGTCACAATTCGCCACCTTGTTGCCATGGTTTTAGCGAGTGCTATATCATAAACTAGCTTCGATGAGGTGGATAACGACATTAATCGAGCGCTGAATCGGAAAATCATATCGCCACTAATTTCTAATATTAATGAGGAGGCCACGGCCCGCACAAGCCGGAAACGTGATGCCACCCTCAAACTATTCAACTGCACGCACTTCCTCCGCAATGTCTCGTTAGAGGGATGTCCGGAAAACCGTAATTAAGGATCAGGATTCCAGACATTTCTGCGTTCACCACAAATGTTCCCTGACGCTGAATAAATTTTGTTGCTTTTGTTCTTAAAAACTGTTATCGACATTTCCGCATTGATAGCTCTTGAGCTTGACCAACGTCAGCTTTAATAGCCAGACAAGAAAATTCAATCTGATTTTCTGGGAATGTTTGGACTGCCGCGATATCTTGGACACACAATGACACAACACACTCCTGGTGATTGGACTGTCTCGCAAAACCTTACGCGTACATCACTTAACCAAATGACTCGCATGCATGCGCTTATGGACTTTATAATTTCATTTATTTGAGGGAGCGTGAATGGGAAAAATGACCGTTAGTTTGGAAAGGTTAAGCATTTCTTAAGCTTTGTTTAAGATCATTGAATAGGCTTGTTTCATAAATCTGGTGGTAAGACAAACCTTCCTTAGGACGTGCATATGTTGTCACTATTTCTAGCTGTTTTGTTTTATAAGCAACACATGCTGTGCAGTGTTCATGTCGCTGAGGTATTTTTTCCAGATAAACCTGCATGTAAATAAAATCATTTTTTTGTCCATTCAACGTTGAGTTGCTATAACAAAGTCATTATGTCTTCAAGATGTAAATTCACAGAATAGATAACTGTTTAAAATCGTCTTGAAAATATGTTCTTCTGTCTATTCAGAATTATAAAGTCGGTTTCTGCACTTTCATGTAAATTGCTGAGAAAGATATAATGAGATTGCCAGTAAGGGGTTGTTCAAATTTGCTTCAGAAACTTCTGTTTATTGTCTAAACATATCGTAAGATGGGCTATAGCAGAGAAAATTAATAGTAAAAGAAACAGAGCAAACATTTGCTTGTATTTATTTTTGACATGTTTATTTATTCGTGACAGCAGCAGGTTTTAGGATCTTGTACTAATGGTAACCGAAATTTGAAAAGATGATGTAAGGTTTATCAGGTACATTTGTGCTTAAAACACATACTGTACGTACAGGTACATGTATGTTTGAAAGATAGTATGATGCTAATACTAATGGCCAAAACATGTATAATTGACAAATTCACATAGATACATGTAAATGTACGTTAGCATTGCAATTGCAGCGCTTTAATCTTGTCAATGTTTGAAATAAATGTCAAGATTCATGCTTATAATAGAAAATCCCGCACGGATTATGATATAGACTTTGTCTATTCAAGTTATGTACAGTATGCATGCAGGGTTTGCCACCTTTTGTCATTACATGCAGTTAATTAATGTTGACCCTTTTTAATTAACAAAAATGCAAATTTTGTCTAGCCAATCATCCTTGCGATGTAATGAATGTGACGTCATATGAACCAGGCCTTTGGTGGCAGGAAATATTTAGTATAGGGTGTGTTTGCATTCAACGTGTATTCGCATTTGGCTGTTTGACATTTGCATATATTATGGTCGTCCATAAATGAAGCAAATCAGTGACGTACCTTCATCGGTCACAAGCCCGACCACCCTCGGTGTGACGTTATCGTGGAAGCATTTTCCCGCAATATTTATTACGTCATAATGGCGATATGTTGCCTATAAGTTTTATAAGAGCTTTTGGCTCGTAAACGCTACGCTCGATCCATAAGACCAGGACACTTATTTAAACTCGAACGCCTTTATGTCCATTTGTACAGTTCTGTCTGTGGGCTACACGAAAATGCCATTTAAGTTTTATGGGAATTTCCTCCATCATAGGAAATATAAAATTATTATTATTATACCGAGATCCCCTCTTTTATCAATAACTACGCATTCACACAATCGACAGATATGGTCAAGTAATTCCCGGCATGCAGTCGGCGGTTTTCGGACAAACCAAACAGCTTACATGAACTCCAAAAATGAAATTAAATTGATTTTTATGGCAGTTGTATGGATAGAAATACCGTTAAAATACCCACACAGAATCAATACTTCTGCAGGATTGCGACAAACCAGAATCTTATATTTGATCACGGTCCAAACATATTACTTTTGTTTGTCTGGAAATGATAATTTGTTAAGATTATTATTTGGTTTCATCTTTGGCCATCAAGACGAAGCTGGGCCACAATGCTTGATTGCCTTTCATTGTTTCGTAAATATTATAGACAGGATTTGTCGAGGGGTTTTGCAGCAAAATTGAACACAATATTTGGATTGTTAATAAGACGCTCAGATATTAGAAATTAATTATACCGGAAAATGTACTGATCTTAAATGCACCAATACACACCAGGAATACCTAAAGTCAATTTACTTTTTTTGGTAGCGCCACCTGGTGCACATCAGTACTAGAAGGAGTTAAAAGATAACCTCTTTTATTACTATGAATTTCGGTGTTTTCTATCAATAAAGACCTTGTAAATTTCCTCAGCTTTGAATACATACCGTTCGATAATAAATCATGCCATCCTTGGCGTTATTTTTCCTATTGTTATAGTGATGTTTTGTATCAGTGGCATTGATCATCCCAAATAGAAATATTTGCACAAAATACCAAGGCTGTTATAAAGCCTTGCCGGTTTCATATAAAACTTGCAAAATGTTACTGATGGACGTTTCTATGTCACGATGATTTATGAACCTTCCAAAGGCAGCGGGTCGTTTCTCAATCTGTATGCTAATATTGACGGCGATAATTTATAAATTCCGATGGAGATAATTTGGATGAACGTCGGGTTGCACCAATTGTCTTTTAATCACTGATTAAAAATCTGCATTTATCATTTTATATTTCACCTTCCGTAGTTTTATGGACGATCCTTTAGAACCGTCATATTTATCATTAAAAGTAGCGAACTGGGCATTCCGAATATAATTTTTGACAGTGTTCTTAAATTGTAAGCATTTCACCCAATAATGCTAATGTTGTGTGAAAAACAAGTGCTAAGACTACTGAGCAATTATTCTCGGTTAGAAAACCAAGAATTGTCAAGGAATTTGGAAAGACATGAAATAGTCAGGGAAAAGCCAGGGAATTTACAACTTGAAGTGATCAAGTCATTAGAAGTCATATTTGCCGGTGAAAAAACCAATCATTTGCTGTTACCTTATGATTTTTTGTTGCAATTGAAGCAAATACCTTGTGCTTCAGAAATAATGAAATTGTCAATCTAAATTTACTGTTTCTTTATGAAATTTTTTTCTATATCTTAGACAATAACTATAACAAGAGCTACAGATTTAGAACTTAAATGGGTATTTTTTTCGATCATAAATAAAGATATACATGTAGGATTGTTCCGAAATGCTTTTTAAGGGGAATAGTTCTAATTTTAATTCAATGTGTCTTTTTATTCCAATTTTGATATTTGGATTTGAAATGCTTTTTAAAACAGTTCTAATTAAAAATTGAGTAAAACCATGTAAAAAATCCCCCCAAAGTTCTTGTTTTGTCTGCTAACACATCTTCCAAGACTCACGTTACCATCATGTGGATTTGCATGATAAGGGCGAATACTTTTTATGATAAACTTAAGTGTTTAGATTAATTTCTCAGTTTTAATGGAAATTCTTAGGCTCGAAATAGTGATCTACACTTCAGGTATCCTAAGTGTCACAATTGTTTATCATATGTGCACTTATGAAGTTCGATAGTGCTTGAAGGAATAGGGTGCAATCGGCTCGTATCTTATACGCACATAGACATGATAAGTTCAGAAAACAAATGCTCATATCACGAATTAATGCATGGTCGAGTGCATTGCTTAATGTTTGTTGCCGAATGTTGCAAACATTCGAAAATAAGGCACGTTGCTCAAGTTACAAACGACGTTGCGGCCTGAATTCGTCGGCAAAGATAAGATAAAAATAAGCGTTTTCTTCATGTTGAAATCGTTCGGATGAAATTCAGCTCTGAATTTTCCGTTGCTTTTGAAGGTAAGGCTTGCGCAAAGTAAATGCTGCAGCAACAGGTGGAAACACTGCTTGCCAAAGTGTTCTAGCATTCCCACAATGGAATGTTTGATCACAAATGCGCCAAAGCGGAAATTGCATCTTGCGACTGAACGTCAATCTTGAGGTCTGTCATGGCTTGCAAGAATCGTATTACCTCGGCTGCATAATGCAACTTTGCGATTAGCAGGAAATATTGCCGAATGGGAGCTTCTTGTCATTGTGTTTCCAAACATTTCGCTTCCCATTAGCAATATACGGTTTCAATCACCGGTTTAGAAAACGTAGCTTTAATCAATGTCACATGTTTTTCAAATTGAACAACGTGTCACAACACTTTGCATACTTGGAGCAAACATTTATTTAATCGTGTTGGGTCTGTGTCTATTACCCGTAAAACACGTAATTTACAGTATTGTTAACATTTTCATTTAAATGCAGATATTTATTAAAGAAACAAAGCTTTCTGGCAATGAAAACAAGTACGGAGTAAAATATATTATTTTTTTTATTGAAAATGAAAATAATAGACAAATCAGATTTGGACAACAATGTTATTTTCAAGAAAACAGTTATGTACTTAGTAGGAAGCCATACATGTATTATTGCCCAGCAACGTTACCCAAACAAGCATTTTCAATAATAATGAGATGATTTGTATATTTTGTCGATAAAACGTATGTTGAAATCTATATGCATGTAGATTCGAAAACAATATGAAGCCTTATTCAGCTATTTTATTTTTCATTAAAAGACACTCATGCTATGAATGTTTTGGAACACCAAATTTAAGAAACAGTTTAAGAAAATAAATAAGCTTTTCCAATAAAACAAGCCTTATTTTCAATGAAACTTTGCTTTTCATTAAAGGAGACTCGAGATGTTTATTTATTTTTTGGAACACAACATTTTCCCCCTAAACTCAAACAACAGTTTAAGAATAAATAAGCTCTACTATAGATGACATTGCAAGAAAAAAGCATTATTTTCAATAAAGCTAACGTCTGTCAAAATAATGCATCTAGTATGTTAAATTCCATCAATCAAATTTCACAAACGCCTCGCAATCGCATGTGTTTTTCTGTATTTTGATTATAACGTTTGATTCACATTTATAGGGAAAAAAGGCTTTTTGAACCACTGGAATTCTTTTCATTCCCACGAAGAAAACGTGGGAATGAAAAGAATTGTTAAGCATTGTTATCCGGCAGAGCAAACATTCCCGAGTTCACCATTCCTCATAATTCACCCAGTGATTTTTTGTTGATTTTGGAGAATTTTTTTTAGAAAAACAGATTTATCTCCTCCATCAACCGAGCTTCACCTAATCGGATTTATTTCCCACAAAAGCACCGTTTTTCGACTAAACGAGTGTTCGCTCTGCAGTGCATAACCACACGTCCAAAGTTTGAAAAGTTAGGAAAATTTTGATTTGAAAACAGTAAACCTACCTGTGATTTTCTGCGAATTTAGCAGCCGGGGTCGTTCGCTGATATTCGGATCGCCCCCTAGTGAGTGAGTCAATGCTCAGACGCACGCAAGTATACGAGAACAGGCACTCCCAATGCAACTACACGCTCGCGAGTGTAGTGGTGTAGTGTAGTGGCGCCTCGCTGCACACGGGGATTAATGTGGATTCGCAGATTTGCGCGCCCCAACCTTTATACGCAAACTGTTCGCCAATCGGGTGATGGCAACACGTGCGTGAGGACGCAGCCAATAAAGCACGCTTCTAGCGGCTGGCAAATCGCACTTTTTTTCGCACTCCCCCCCGTTATATCATTTCTGATGAAAACAATTTGGACATTTCTTGGCACTCATTTTCCCTCCCTTTTTATGATGCTGATGGAGATGTTGTTGTCCCACTCTTGTTGAGTTGAGATTTATGTTCTCTCCACTCCTCTTGGTGATGGATGGCCGATGGCAGAAGGAATGTCATCTTCGTCTTCATTAGTATTGGGAAGATTTTTGTGTGGGATGTACATGTAATAAACGTTGGCTCTGATGCATTGCTGTATACTGTTAACTTAGTGCCCGTTGTGTGGAGTAGGTCTTATTGATGGATATAGGTCTACTGCGGAATATGCCCTTCTCCAAATATGCACAAAACATGGTAACCCTACTTGTCTAGAAGAGAAGTAAGAATGACACCTGTCCTAGCTGTCGCAATTTATTCTTTTTATGTTTTTGGGGGGTTCTGTCCCTTCGTTCTTCAGTGTTTTTCTTTTTTCGTGGTTATCCTGACCTGACGTAACCTTACCTTGCCTATCCTAGCCTAAACAAACCTAAAATCGTTATTTCCTTATTCTGACTGCCCTAAGGGTATTTAGACCCGTCCCCTTCCACTCTCCGCCTTTGTCAGATTTTCATCAACCTCCCCATGTCAGGGCCGATTTGGAAAATCGCTTTCACATTGAACAAAGTACATAAGCTTAATATTCATTTAATTTTATTTATAAACAATAGATCACGATGACCGGTTAAATATACAGATAATCCTAATTGAATTTTATAAATTACCAGAATCTCATCAGTTCTGACTGGAAGATTTGACCAGAAAATTAACCCAAAATGAAATTTCAGTTGGCAATCTGGGCGTCCGATTTTTTTGAATGTCCGGTAGTGTCAGGTTTTCTAGTAACCCTCTTTCTCGGACGTCCTTTATGGATTGTCCCTAACCGCAGGCAATCACTGCCGTTAAGAGAAGCCCTCTTTCTCATAGTGTCTGTGTTGGAGCAGGGCCGCAGCAGGGCATATTTCGAAGTGCATCCTTATCGATAAAGATCAATAATTTCAATTCCCCAATGCAGTGATAATAACTTGAACGAAAGTTTCTTTATTTAAAGATATGAAGTGATAATAACTTGAACGAAAGTTTATTTTATTCGATTTAAGTTTCGTTATCAACTTTATTTTTTGTTCAAATAATCGGCGGAATTCATAAGCGGATTTTTTAATTAACGAACAAGTAAAGCACAGAAGAAAGGCTCGTTATAATCATGGTGGGTGAAGGATTTAGTGGTAATGTCATTTTTAAAGTAAAGGTGGGGGGTTAAAGCCCTTAAAATTTTTGTGTTTAAATCCAGACAGGGCATCCCCCCCACTCTCGAATCATTTATTAGAATTGCATTCCATATAATTGTTTTCTTTTACAAATGAAACGGATGACATGCAGATTCAAACGAATTCAAATGGGATGGAATCCTCCTACATGTACATCTACATAAAACCAATCTCTGTCCGTGCATGAAATCTGGCATTGAGCTTATGAATTTGATTTGTGAAGAACAGCGTCATACTTTCGTGTTTCCTGGCAAACACCCACACCGTTTCGGTTTTGAACTTCTAATTCGGCCCTTTAATGGCGTTTTATGGGACCATTGGGCGGGAGCCCCTCCCTCGGCCCGCATCGCGAAATTTCGCTAATTCGATTAATTCGCATTTCGGCGAATTAAGAAGATGCGCCGCAAATGACTAATTGCGAGTACATGTGTTTCGCATTACGCTCTCGGGGAGCCATAAAGACGTGTCACGAAATTGTCATGTGGCTGCCATAGGGAACCCGGGAATCCGAATGGGGACAATAATCGCAAATAATAACAACCGAGCAATAAGAAGAATAATGGGAGATCTGCGTGACACGTGTCTCAGCCTCCTAATTGCCTTCGCGGGATTCTATTAATTATTCGCTGGTCGCCATCTTGGACGCTAATGGATTTCGCTGCTTAGCCCTGCTGGTGACATCTTTAGTGCTCCGCAAAGCTAAAGCTGCTTCCGGCGTGGAAGAATTATTTTTGGTCGTCCATCAAGAAGGGTGGAAGAGGGCGAGGAATGAGGAAGGAGGCGGTTTTTGCGAAGAAAATGTGGATGTCTTGGGGTGGCCACCACTGTCGGTCGCCATCTTGAACGGCTTTTTTGGCTGTTTTGCTCTCTGGATCTTTGCTCCAGAGAGCAAAACAGCCAAAAAAGCCGTTCA
>JAQGAF010000586.1:0-46900 GCA_034687865.1 Kryphioiulus occultus | reverse complement strand
TGAGACGAAAATGGCGATAGATGTCGCTAGTTTCCGTTTCATTGGTGGCCCTCGCAATGGATTATGGGAAGGGTGGCGGCTAACATGAAAGAAAAGTCTGCAAACTGAGGAATGCAAGGAGGCTTTCTCCGAAACACCCCTCGCGCCTATAGGAATTCACACATCCTCGCCCTCAAACCAAATGTTAGTCGAGGAAAATTGGTATATTGCCTGAAAATGTTTATGATGATTTGATAAATAATAGTCGCATTCATCCGCACAATAAAATGCTTGGCTGTGAGTTAAATTAACAGTTCTCAAAACAACTGTAAGCTACCCACAATTCACGACAATTTAATACTGTTTTTTTACCACAAATACAAAGGTTTTTTTTACGTGTATAAATCATTGAGACAAATGCATTTTCTGCAATGAAGAAGTTAAAGTACTAGTATTATGTCATCCAGTTTTGCGGCAATTTTTTCATATCATTCGCTTCATTATTGCTTTTTTGGGCTAATAATTAGTATTTCTGATCTAACTTTTATAAAAAGTTTGTTAAAGTCGACATATTTTTTTCTTCAGTGATTATGGTATCATTTGGTGGGTGGTCTGAAAATCTTTCTAAAATGTGTTAAGGTGCGTTTACAATATACATGTACATGTACAATAAAACGAGTTACATGTACATGTATTTGTTATATACTGTAACAATAGGGGGTGTCCTTCCTAAAAATTAATTGTTAATTGAATTTGACTAATTGATTATGCGCGTGAGCAATGGCTACCGAAACCGGTTTTTCAGGTTTTGGTAGCCATTGCTCACACGCACATCAATTAGTCAAATTCAATTAACAATAATGTTTTAGGATTGACACCCCCTATTATCTCCAAACATTATAGAAACGTAACATACGTTTTATATCGACAAACTTTTGCGACCCCGTTTTATTTACGCTGCATTTTGTTTTTCATTTAAATTGTAAAAATTCCATGATTTTCTATTTTCAAACAACTACAAAAACTTTTATTTAGGAAACATATCAATTTGATTTACGTTATGTGGGTTTAAATTATATACCTATATAAGTTAATTTTGAAAATCAGTAAACGTTTGCTTTATCAGTGTGTTTTACTGCAAGTACAACTTTAGCCAAAACTGGGTGGCAAAAAACACATTATACATAGGGTATATCTGAAAATTTTCATTAGTTATTTAGCAATGTCAAACAATTCCTAGGACTATTACGCTATAAATTTTGTATCACAAAAAAAAACTCTCCCCGACGGGGAATCGAACCCCGGTCTCCCGCGTGACAGGCGGGGATACTTACCACTATACTATCGAGGAGACGTCGATCAGCCCTTGGTGTAGTATTTTTCCAATGGAAGCCTTTTTTTGCACCTGCAAGATTCGATCAACATTATGGGATTTACTACTGAAAGTACTGTACTCTATACATTCACATCAATATTTTCAAACATTTTTGAACCGTGACAATTTTTATATCGACAAACTTTCGCGACCCGTATTTTATTTACACTGTAGACATTTTCTACTTTTTGTTTTTTTCATTTCAAATGCTTTACGTGATAAATGCCAGACGCAAAATTTCAAGACCATTGCCCACCTATATTGCCCCCTAATTTTCTTGGTGAAAATCAAGTTTTGTTTCTTCTTTCTGCAGCTCTTTTTCACAATTTACGCGTTGATTAATATTCATCGTGTAAGTTCAGCATTATAAATTGCATACTGAATTTTGTGACACAATACGAGACTCAATTATCTGAGAAGGTTGGGATGTGAAGTAGTTCCGCTAATCGAAACAACGATAATTCACCAAAATAGACTTGCAAAGATAATAAAGGCAAATATAATTTTTTTTATAAAAAGGAAAAATAGAAGTTAGTGAGATTAACAGTTTTCTTGCTAAGCTTAGCTTACTTTCTTTGAAAAAGTATTCCTCTGCAGAAAACAAGTGGAATAAGGGCAGGTGACTTTCAATCATGTTCTGTGACAACTTGCAATGGATCACTGACTTGAGGTGCAGAAACAAAGGTCCCAGGTCACAATATTCCTGTCAGGGAATGACCATAAATACCATTCCTGCAAAGGGGTTGTCAGCATCGTCAAAAATCCCCTCCATAATCTTGGAGACGCTAAATTAGGTTCAAAGGTGACTAAAGGTCAAAAAGGAGGTGAAGGTATACATTAGATTGTGCCAGAACTTGAAATCTCATATAAAAATACTCACATGAAAGTATACTAAAACTTTTGCTGTTTTCGTTTGCTGGTTTGAATTTCAAATTTTTCATTTTTTTCATTTTTCAAGTAATTTGCCATAAATTCAGCGCAAAACAAAACGGAATCTGCCGTTATTCTCCTCTTGTATCCGTTTTTGCGCAGTAGGCACATATGCATTTTCAAAATAAAATTAACAATAACTACTTTCATATGTGTCATAATGCTATGTCGTCTAGTTTCATAAAAGGAATGTTATCTTGATTTTTTTAACCCTTTGACTGGTCAGACTGGTCAGATCATTCACATGAGTGATCTTGCAGTAAGATTGATACACGCCCTGGAATAATTTACACTGACATTTCCCGGTTTTCAAAATGGCAGCACGCCACAATGACTTCGTTGTGCAATTATCAAGAATTACAACAAGGTTCAACGCGGTTATCTACGAACTATTAAAGGTCAATGTTTAACCCCACGTCGAGAAATCAGAGATGTCAAGAGGCAACAAGCGCTCATAAATATTTTATTTTTTAGCTACATGTATAAATATGATAGCAGCGGTTTTAAAAACCGACGATTCGGATTCAATTACCAATACGCATGGGATATAGTACACTATTAAAAAGTACAATCTTCTCGACGAGGAATCGAATTCCAAAATCTAGGAGCTCGATTCACAAAACCTACAATAATATTTCCCATATATTGTTTCCAATAATAATCGTCACAAGTTGCAGTCTTCCAAAGGGTACACGAATTTATTTTATTCTAGATTGGCAATATAAACGGCCCTTGTTCATTATTTACGTTATTTAATTGTAATGAATCGAGCTCCATATTATGCAGGGCAACAATATCAATATGAAAAATGCATGGCTAACGATTATTTCATGGAAGGGTCATGCGTGGTACAAAAAGATAGATGACAGTTTTTTTCAAACTCAAAATTACGAAAAATAAGTAAGTCTCGATGTCTTCTGCTATGTCACATGCATTTGAAAACGTGAGCGCTGATGGAGACATCATCTTCAGCCTCAACGCAACTCTTTGTAGGCTCACACACGCATCTGAAACAAGTGACGTTAAAAGCAATAGAAAATATAGTTAACTGCTAACTTGGTTGTACCAGCATGCTTTAGTTTTAATACTATAGGATGAACTTACGTGTTTTCGATCCTATACCGTGGCTCTCTCGTAAACGCTGTATATAAATACCATGCGCAAGGCGTATTCGACGAACACATTTCACCATAGCCAAGGGACCTCTATAAGGTGAAAAATTTATTTGACAAATTTGCTCACTTTTGAAGTCTTTTCGTTATATAACATTTTGTTGATAGAGGTATCATTGCTGTTCGAGTTTTCAACAATGTATGTTTTTTTCCAGGAGCTGGAAGATGTCATTTGTTGTCTATGCAACTAAGTGAACCAACAGATCAAATTCCGGAACTTATAAGTTATAATTTGAAAAGCTCAGCTCTCTTACCTTACTGATGTACATGCACGATCCAGACGCAAACATAGCGAATAAGAAAATTGTCAGAAAGCCTGTAAGCCTGCTTCTTTCGGCGATATAACACATGATGCCAAAAAGCATTAGCATGAAATTTAAGTTTTTTACCTGAATATTTTTATGAATTAAGGTGAAGGATTGATATAATTGATAATTAACGTCGTATCTTCAGCTCGAGGAGAGTATAGGCTTGAATGAATAAATTGTGATGTAAACAAATGATAGTAGGACGCGAGTATATTTCGTATATATATGGAGAAACACCAAGACGAATGAAATCTTTCCATAGTTATATGCTCCTCCTTTCGGGGACATAAAACGGCCAGGAGGAGTTAATAACTTAAAAGTTGCTATTTTTTCTTAGAATTAGCTCCAGTCCGCTGTTTCCTTATATGAAAAAAGTTGGTTGCTCTGGATTTCTTGAAGTTTCATCATGGAATTAACATTACACATTACATTCAAACTGCGAATAAAACTTTTAATCGCCTCACATTTATTTGGAGATAGTAAAATGCATATTTTCGTGCATCTCTTGGCCAATTTGCAGGGTATAGTTTTTGTATTGTTGCAATTGAGGTGTCTGAAATTGAAAACGTCCTAAAAAAGCAAGTTAAAATGTGAAATGCTAGACGGAGTATCTGAAAAGTATATGAAAGTTACATGTACTTGGATTTCTAAAAGCTCAAATGCATATAAAATTAAATAGTTTTTGAAAACGTCGTTTACAACTTGAGCAAAACTAAAGCCTAAATATTGCATTTTCTTAAAAACAACCGGTCTAAACAATAAATTGCAGTTGAAAATAATTTGGAAAAATCCGGTTAACCGGCAAAAGTGAGTCCAGTCGTAGTTTCATTTATCACATGGTCGAAGTTTATAAGTTTGTTGATGTTTTTGGATTACTTTCACTGAGTCATATTTTTAATAAACAAGACTATGAATACCAGTACTGATGGGTGAACAATTTCCTATTTATTTTCTTATTTTAATCGGCAGTTAGAGCTCAACACTATCATATTTGTTCGTCAATGTGAAATCAAATATCACGACACTTCCACCATACTTTGACCGCTTGAGAATTAATCTGGATTAATCGCCCACCCCCGCCTTTTAACGAGTAGTTGAGTGACTGACCAATTAAGAATCACGTGGCTTCGTGAAGGGACAACTTATCACAAGTTCGTTGAAAATACTCACGATTGCATCAGTATACAAGTTACGATGCTCCCAGCACGTACCCCCTGAACACGTGCCGCAAATTCCCTTTAATTTTGTCCCAGTACAGTACTTGTATACACTACAGAGGTTTTTCAACTTTGAGCTGTGCCATTTGACAACAGGTGTAAATTTGGACAATAATTTAAGAAAAATTGACACGTGAAAATTGATTTTTTTCCAAAGGCTTTCTCGTGATAGCCTGGTTCGGATTTTAAATCTGCCGCTCATCTGCATTTTTTCGGTTTTCCTGGTCAATTGCATTTTTCCAAAAATTTATTTCAAACAAGACGACCATTGGTCTGTAATTCTATCGGCAGTTGCATATAAGGCATAAAAATTTCTCGGAAAGAAGTGATACATCGATTGGTAAACTTTCAATACAATAACATATTTCGCGAAGTTAAGCTGCATGTGTACCAAATTTTAGCCCTTTAGGACGGTGGTGCAATGTATAATATTTGATAATATATTTATTGCAATGGTTTTTCTGGATAAAACTCGTGACTTCTCTATAAAACACAGTTCCCCCATGCAGAACAGATGTAGGTTTTCCTGTTCAATTGCATTTTTCTAAAAATTCATCTCAAGAATGACGACTGTAATTATACTATTGGCAGTTGAAAATACGAAGTATCTGATATATCGTACTTTTGTAGAAATCTTTGTTTCTGACGTATTTTAAATCAGTTCCCCTGGAGAAAACTCGTGACTTCTCTATAAAACACACTTCCCCATGCAGAACAGATTTAGGTTTTCCTGTTCAATTGCGTTTTTCTAAAAATTAATCTCAAGAATGACGACTGTAATTATACTATTGGCAGTTGAAAATACGAGGTATCTGATATATCGTACTTTTGTAGAAATCTTTGTTTCTGACGTATTTTAAATCAGTTCCCTTGGATAAAACTCGTAACTTTTCTATAAAACACAGTCCCCCATGCAGAACGGATGTATATGCAGGGTAAAGGGCCGAAACTTCAATTCAATTTCCCCGACTTTTCAGGACCGAATCAAACGTCTCAACTTTTCCGGAACGAATCAATTTCTCCGACTTTTCCGAATCGAATTCCCCGACTTTTCCGGAGCGAATCAAATTCTCCGACTTTTCCGGACTAAATCAGATTCCCGAATTTTCCGGACCGAACCAAATTCCCCGACTTTTCCGGACCGAATCAAGTCGCAAACAAACTGTATTTGACGTTTTTGGTTTTTCATGCTCTGTGGATTTTTTTCTTTTTATTGATGCATATTAAACATTTTTCAGTTAACATAAATCATTACAAAACTTCGCTATCCCTGGTCACATACAATTTAGAGATACCCTGGTAGATGGGCCCAATGTAACAGTTATGGAAATAATTCAAACTTTTCAACTTAAATGACACGTGCAACCCTCCTATATAAGTCCACATTGTATTTCACTAAAAAATCTCAAGGCGTCTCACTTCAGAAATATTTTTTACATTCAAGAACACGCACGTATGAAAAAGTCCTTAAAAATTGCGTCATACCTTATCTCTATGCTGTTATCAAATCGTTAAGATTAAGGTTAAATGTCCCAAAGTTTTCCTAACATGATCATAATATTTAGAAACAAAATTTGGCCAATTTTCAAAGAAACGTGCGTAAATAAACGCACTATTGCTCAAGCGCCTTGGTCTAGAAGTAATTAAATAATAGTAGGGTCAGTGTAACGTCATTAATCACTTTAAATATGAACGCAGATAAACGTTAAATTAATCATATTTTTTAATTACAAAGATGACCCGTTAAAAAACGCTGCGCCTCCACACAAACACAGTGAAAGAAAATGAATGTCGTAAGCCATGTTGGAGCAAATGATCAACGAGTGACACGACCCAGTCCGACAACATCACGAGTTCCGGATCCAAGACGGCAGCCATGGTTTCAAAACGCGATTGGAGACCTTACGGAAGATAAATCAAATTAACGTGTGATGTACTGCTCTGTCATTATGAAATTACCCTAAAAGGGCCTTCTGATGTTTACCCAATCCATTTCTGGTAAATAAAAACTGCATCAGTGCAAACCCTCTTTCAAGGACGTGATCTTTACTCGGACATCAACTCGATTTCTCTGCCTTATCATCGTGATATTCTTAGACAATTAAGCCTTTTCACTGAATGAAGTGCAAACACAAACGCTACATTAAAGATGATTGTGGTCCTGGGAATTCATTACTTTCCTTTAACATGAAAGTAAAAGTTTAGCATTCATGAATAAGTCATGAGAGGTGGATAAAGACGCCCCCCTCCCCCTCTTGATGGTGACAATCATTGACCAACTTTTTTCGAATTGAGCGAAAATTTTACAAAAAAATTAGATCAGAATTTCACAAGCCGTCCATAGAAGTATTTAAGAAGCCAATGATGTATACAAAACAAAGAAGAACACTGAATTGAACTGGATAACAAATGATCAATTTTAGCAGCAATAATACCCATGTGAATTGCTATGGTCAATTTTCGCAAATTTTTTAATGGGAAAATTTGCAACTTTTCGAAAATGTTGAGACGTCAAAACCAACAACATGTACTTTAGCAATCTTTAGCGTACATTGCAAACGATGGAATTTTACTTTATCGTCCATTATTGGTCAAAATTTTCTTTACAACAAGTCGGCTAAACAGCCGTGAAGAAACCCATGCATCAGAAATTCGTGATAAGTTTTTATTGCAACTGAATTCTGGTGTTAATGTTAGGCACATTTTTTTTTAAATTCACCAAAAATATTGGATATTAAGTTTATTTTCCTTAACAGATGGCCGCAATATTAATATTAAGGGCAATTTAAAAACAAATGAATCAATTCGAATCATGCTGGAAACGCAACAGGCATTTTTTTTAATTAGATAAAATATTTGAATCACGAAGCAAGCCTCAAAGATCATGCCAACTGGGCCAATTAAATCCAGTATTTACTGGTCAGCCTACACTTTTTAAATTCATAATGGGAATTGGAAAACTGGGGTTCTAACGTGCTAAATGTTCAGATTAAATTTAAAATTGCCCCATATCATTGATTGCTGCATCGATCTCGGGCAATTCGTTTGTTGGTTTCATGCATTTACTCGACCTTTCCAGGTTTTCCAGACGGCCACTTATCCTGTTTGATTTATCGGTGCATCTGATTGTTACACTTTTGGACTACACACTGTCCCAGTACTACAAATATTCTACGTTTTTGGTTTGTAATCGTTCAATACATTTCATATAGCCAACGTGGTCATGACTCTTGTGCCCATTTCGGTTAAGGGGTGACGGATATTGTTGAAATTTCCTAAGGACATCCTAAGAATTCCATTCAAAAAGTATGTGGTCACCTGTCATAGTGGATTAGTGGGCAATGGTGGGTCAACATAACTCCACCCTCAGTTTTACCCTTTTAGAAATAGAGCTACATTGATTCTCATCTATCAGTCGTTTTTTGTAGTCTTGTGCCCGTTGTAGTGTTCTGAGGCCCTTCTCCAAAGGTCACGATCGACAAACGACCCGATCGCCAAAGGCCCCGATCGACAAAGGACCCTTCTCCAAAGGACCCGATCGACATATTCAAGTTAATGTAAGTGATGAACCAATTTAAATAATGATTCGAATTTTCTCATATAAATGGAGGGCATTTGAACCACGTAAAAGGAATCGATTACAATTTTGTCAACTAGTTTCTGGTTATTTTGATCATTGCAGAAAATTGTAGTAAAAATTATTTCTTCTTTAGAGTTTGATCGTCACCTAAATTAAGTTTATGAACCGTTCATTCTGGCAACAAAATTCACGAAGATCTGCTAATTTTCTTTCACAAAAGCAATTTAGGTTTCAAAATTTTGGGAATTATTTCAAATATTTTTTCTGCTGTAACGGGTTTCGTGATGTAGGTCTCTATATGATGCTTTTTGTAATACCTCCACTAATTCTTAGAGGTACGATGTTCCAGTCTGTAGACCTGCAACCAACAGTGTGTTCAAATTTGAATTCCGGCGGGAATCTGATGACAAGACATTTGTCAAAAGCGCCTTATAGTGAGAACACTCAAATAAATTTTGCTGTTCATGCGATCATGGTTCATGTATTTATGTAACTCCTATGGTGGCAATTTTGAAAGTCAAAACTAAACAGAGTGAACGAAATGTTTCGCAATACGATTGAAACTATTTGATTGTACTCATTTACGAGGAAATGTGTTGCAATCGAAATAAAATTCATGTAGTATATTTAGACTGCAACTATACAACTTTAATTTATCAATACACTAATCCTTTCTTGCTTCCCAGGAGAAAAAAAATCCGCAGTATCCTGGGAAATACTGCAGTTTTTTCTCTCACTTCTGTGCATTCGATTTTGGATTTTTGCCAACTTTTTCTATAAATTATCGGTGGAGTTTCTAAATTTAAGAAACAAGTTAAGCACTGACGAAAGGTTCATTCTGTATATGTGGCAGTTATATTGGCTGCATATTATGTAAATAACAAGTCTCAAAAGCTTACTAACATACAGTGAATGGTTAAATGCATGCGGAGGTATCCATTGGTTATACCCAGTGTTCTCTTACTTCATTAATACATTGTTATAGGCAGGTTTTACTGTAATTCAAGTTTTACACTTCAAAAATAAAATCACCTAGTAGCATAGTGCCAAAGAAGCCAACTGAGCCAATTGAACAAATAAAGTATTTATTACAATACTAACACACTTGCATCAGCAAAATGTAGAAAAAAATCCACACATTCTCAAAATTGAAATAAAACAATTTAAAAGAGTCCTGAGAAGTAAACTCAAGTTGGAACTAAACGTGAAGCCAATAATCTACCATAACTGCATAGGTATTAGATGTTGATTTACCTTAGAGAATCACACTGCCCGTAAGGATGTGAACATCATTTGTAACCACATCACGACTTCCTGTTATCACTTCACAGTTTGTTTCAGCGTCTTTCTGAATGCCTCCAAACATAATCAGCTCACCACGACCACAAATTAGACTGTAAAAAGTCGTCTCCTCAGGTCCACAAGAAACTCGTTGAGGTTGCACGGGTAGCCATTCAGCCTAAATATAGAAAGAACATCAATTTATAGCTTCGCTATATGTAAAATGTATTTTGATATAATGTCAACCCACAATTGAACAATCATTCAGGGGAAAAAACCTACCTGTCTTTCAGTGATAACGCGGCTGATGTCTAGTACGTACAAGTACATCCTCGACCTTCTTGATGGCGACAAGGGTTTCGACTGGCTTGAGCTGGCCGCCTCAGGGGATGGGTTGGAATTACTAACAGCTTGACTAGGCTTTAGCAGATTCCGTATTCTTTCCTCCATTCGTTGGAAGCCTTCTAATTGCCGTTGTCTATTTTTCATTGAATTTGGGCGAATTGATGGCAGTGCAGTGTTTCGAGTCACTATACTTGGTCGAGCAGCAACATCTCTGCCATCTTCAGATGAACTTGCTGCAGAAGAAGGTTTGGCTTTGGAATCATCGCAGTTTCCAGAACTAGTTGGGCACATTTGAGGCACACATTCCCTAGAGGATAAACACTTTGGGGTGCACTTACATTTCCCACACAATGATGCACCGGCTCCAGTATCTACATTGTCACACCTAGAGTGCCCTTGTTGGTTTTCATTAGGCGGAGATAGTCTCGCAACTTTACATGCACTGGCACTGGATAAGGATGAAGCTGACGAAGAACTTGGGCCTGAATTGGATGACTGGACGCTTCTATTACATCCACCGGCATTACTGTTAACATTACCATTTGATGTAGATCCAGTTCTGTTCTCAACTGGCCTGGATTGAATTCCCCCATGGGGTGGATTCCACACCCTCTGGGGAATATGCAATCCCATCATACAGGTCAAAGTAAACATAGGTGGAGGTCTTCCCCGGGGACATTTGTCGAGGAATGCTACTTTATCACCCACCTTTGAAATACGAAAAAAATTCTCAGCATGTCTTAAAATATTCACATGCATGAAAGATATAAAATTCCGATGGTCTAACTACTTACCTTGCAAGCTGGATGGCACCAAATGTGAGTAGCTGCTTCTTCGCTATTTAATACGGATAACTTCATCCAAACCCAAGGTTCATCTTTGGCAGATAATGTCAACAACCACATATCAGAGATTACCTGCCAAAAACAAGACTTAATTATTAATGCGTTCAAGATCATTTTTCAACTTTTCATCAGCAACTGAATGGAATGCAATTCAGCACGAATTTGAGACTGAAACTGAATTATTCCATTTTCCGCAAATTTCAGCCAAAACAGGAAACACACGACACTACCAATCACCAATAAATGCATATGTAGACACTTTACAAACTTCATAAATTAGTACTTCCTAAATACCCCGTATTAACTTAGTTATTTCAGTTTTGGCCTTTCAACAGGATTATCTCTACTAACCTTATTTGGACCGCCACAGCCACCAATTATTAGAATGTGATCATCATCAACTCGAATCTGAAATTAGAAATAAATTTAAGAACAATCAGAAGATTGCCCAGTCATGCCAACGAGCTGTTAGGGGAAGCTCACTCTAAGAGTTTGTGTGCACAGACTACTTATACAAAGCAGACGTACAGATTCAGTAAAATTTATTTCATGCAAAGGTGTTACATCTATTGTCTTACTTGGCTCTGTCCAAATCGAGGGTCCGGCTTTGGTTCTGTTGTTTCTGGTTTCCACCAACTATTAGTAATCAAGTCTAGTACCCAGATATCGTTGGAACTGCAATATCCAAAAACTCACTGAGTAAACTTGATTTAGAAGTGAGCATAACAGATGGAAAACCATTCCCATTGGTAACTAACCTATTTTTAAATCTGCCGTTGGACAACTGACCACCTCCGAAGATAACCATGCAGTCACGATGAACAGTCGCTGAATGCCCTGCCATTCGGGGCGGACTGGTTCCCGGCGTAGGGATTTCCAACCAGTTGTTATGAAGTAATTCATAAATATGAATATGGTTGAAAAGCCTGCATGACTGAAAAGAAAATTGCATCAAAACTATGCTGTACCTAAGGGCAGCTCTTATAGTCGTACTCGTACATCATTTTTGACATTGTAGTATGAACAAACCCACTTACTTGATAAATGGGATATGGAGATGGATGAGTCCAACCACCAAACAATATCAAAATATCTTTGTAGCGCACCAATGTGGCACATGCTTTTGGTGGTGGATAGGTACCTGTAAAAATGGCAAAATTACAATTAAGTAAGTTCAATTCAAGTTGATATGGAAGGTAACACAGTTTTAGTCATTTTCAAGAAATACAACACAATATGGACACATGACAACATAGTCCACTTTCAGTTAATAGTTTCAAAAGTTTGTTGTCCACTTATGCAAGAATGTGAAATATTGAATCTGCACATGTTTTCGCTATTGCAGTACTGACATTAGTTGCATCCATACACTGTGAATCAGTTAGTAGAACTTGATTAACCTTTTGCCTGTCTACTTTTTACTACTAACAACGTAGGGTACCTTATTGACGTTACAAAAATAAACAACTTTTGGCACTATAATGCGGGAACCACTGTGACATTTAACCCACCAATTGCCAATGGCCTGCTCCACCTTTTGCTGTTCAAATCGAAACGCCACAGATCGTTGAATGTTGTATTAGCTGCAGTACATCCACCGAACACATACATCGAATTTCCATGCCGACAGGTACAGTGGGTGTAGCGTGCGGCGATGGTAGGTCCAGGGGGATGACTGTGCCTTTTCCACTCAATATCCATTTGTTTGATACATCGTGAAAAATTAATTTCCCGTCGTCTCACTACATCTGCAATGGAATCAATTGATTTAATATGAAAAACTCTGAAATCCCAATTCATTCAAGCATACTTTTCTTCCAACACAGCTTGAACTTATGAATAAATAAACAAATTGAATGCACAAGTGTACCTTTTACTAATCGATGCCAATTCTTGCAAACCAGCATACAGTTTTTTAAATCTTGATATGGAGGTACAAAACTGAGTATGTATTCCACAATTTCTTCAGGTAGATCCAACATGTTGCTACCCAAACTATGTGGTGAAGATTTATCCATGACTAGCGTAGGTGTGGGAGGCATAACTACTTCTAAAAAGATAACGAGAGCTGCTTGTATATACAATAGTGTATCTAGAATGTGGACTTATGTGAACATTTGTTCCCATGATCCGACCATTTGTAGGAGGAAAAAAACTTGGTTATAAGCTATACTGGTCCGAAAGGGTTTTGCCGCCCTTTATACTAAAGTATATTATCAAAGTATACATGACAATAAACAGCAAAATAGGTAAGCACAAGTTTTCACATTACATTGTGGCGATTAATCGCACACGATTAGGATTTCAGGAAACAAATGTTTATCTAACCAACGAAATGTGCCTAAGTAGTGAGTTGTATGACCTGCTGCTCACAACCCAAAATTGACAAATGTGATTCTAATATCACTCTCGCAAGAATTTACATTTGCGAAACTTCGTTCATTGAGAAACATAAAAGCCCTCATTTCACAAGCGACAACAAGACTGCTTGCGACAACGGTCCATGTGGTCAAGGACATTTGGACAAAACAATCCACAAGTGCGACGCATGTTAATTAGAATAAGGGGAGGACCAATGCGTGAACTTTAAACGGTTTTGCAGTTGGGGATAGCAAGTTCGCTGCACGCTTCATGAGCATCGTGGAGGTTCGCCATCGAGTTTTAGGTAGTTTTTTCCCTTTTCGGGGATTTATTTATAAGCATGTTTTTACGTACCTTAGTTAAACTGCCTCCTAGTTTTATTTGGGAGCAGTATTAAGTTAAATTAACGTAAATTGACCGATCATGTTCGTGGGATGAAGCATTGTTCACTGGAAACCGACGAACCTAGAGGGCGCTTCAAACCTGTTGTTTTTTTTTAAAGCGCGCCGTTTTTAAAAAAGCACAATAGGAGAAAAAAAGACTTTCTAATTTTGGTTACAAAGATTTTGATAATCGTCATAACAGCTACAACGGTTTATTTTTTAATAAGTATCCATGCAAATAATTCGATGTAGAAACATTTGAAATAGTACGTTACAAATTTGCGGAATAATTATTCCTGTAAATAATTAGGAGCCTATGCTCACCATGCAAAAATCTTCGATTTATGCGCACATAAATTATTACACCGCTAAATGTATATTTTACCTTGCAGAATGAGACGTTCGCCTGTGAGCAGCATTCTTTTCACCTTATAAATTCCATCATTTGTTTATACAAAAGTAAAATTCGCTCTAATCGAATAGCCTATACAAGGATTCAAATTTTCGAAAAAAATTGCCATTTTCACATTCCATTTTTGGGTTTCCCCAACTCGATGTTATTTTTGTGAATAAACGGCGGAATTTATAAAGTAAATAACTGCTGTTCTCTGTTGACGCCTCATTTTAAAAATAAAATATTAATTTGGAGGTTATGTTATTTATTATGGCATATAATATGCTCTAGTTTCTTTTTTCAAAGTGGGCAAATAGATTTTAACAGCTTTATGTTGGCGTTCAGTTACAAGAGAATCACAAAATACGGTTTGCATGCTATACTAAACGTCACCATAAAATCACGTGCTATAGGCTCGGGTGATTTGTTCACATCCTTTTGGTGATGGTTTGTGTTGAGCATGGAGTTGTTGAACTTTGTAAAATTGCTCATTACTCGCGATTTGAGCTTGCCATTTGATACTACTAGATCATATGATAACAGTCAGCAAGGGTGGAGAAATCAGAAAACTGTTCTGAATTGACATTTTTTAAAACACGATAACCAAATACTATTGAAGTCTTTTAATGAAATAACAAGAAGAAAAACTAACATATGTTACAGCCCTGCTTCCCAATTTGCCGCAAAAGTGCATAATAAATATAGATTAGAATCATGTTTTCTTATAATATAATTGAAAATGACTTTCTTATAAGTGGTTTTTGGGTAAGGAAGGAAAGTTAGGGGAGCTGGATTAATAGTAATTTATCTGCACATCACATTCTGAATAAGCTGATATATGCTTACTTATTTTGATTATTAGTTACATAACATTTGTGCAAGTATATGTGTAATTAATATTTTATAGTTTTCAGATCAAATACAACTTTCATCATTTCCTGATATACTTCCGAAGCAATGACTGATAGTATTCTTCTAATTGGTGGAGGAGCTAGGGAGCATTGTCTCGCATGGAAACTAGCCCAATCAGAACAAGTTGGCCAAATTTTTGTGAGTCCAGGGAATGCTGGGACTTCGTTTAGTGGCAAGATACGAAATGTTTGTAAGTTATCCAGTTTCAGTCAAGCGAGAATTATAATTAAAAAAAGGAGATTGGTTGATTAAAGTTGTTTTTTTCTAGCTGTCGATTTTCAAAATCATTCTGCTTTGGCTCAGTGGTGCCGTGATTATAACGTAAAGCTTGTCGTGGTTGGCCCTGAAGATCCACTGGCAAATGGTAGATATAAAATCTTTCCTCATTGGCTATCAAACTCGATTTGCAAATGCAATAAAAATTATATTAACTCTAAAGTACACTATTCCATCATACTCAGAAATGATGAGAATTGACATACTAGATCTTGTTTTGAATGCTCCAAATTGACTTGACAGTGCCCAAGTATCTACTATTGCACATTTCACGACTGTTTCCTCTGTTCAATAAACAGAATTTTTCAGGATCTATTGAGCAACCTTTACGCCATGTGAAATTAATTATGATGTTTTCATGCAACTTGTGGCTTGTTTTCAAGGCTTTGACCTGTTCAACTTATCATTACTCGAACAAAACACTAGTCGCACAATTGCGTACCCAAGTAATGCATGACAAACAGCAACCGTAACTTTATGGATATTATTGTTGTAATTAACCTCACTGGATAACGAGTGAATTGCTATGAATGTTGAATGGAAA
This sequence comes from Kryphioiulus occultus, assembly GCA_034687865.1. Taxonomy (NCBI): domain Eukaryota; kingdom Metazoa; phylum Arthropoda; class Diplopoda; order Julida; family Julidae; genus Kryphioiulus; species Kryphioiulus occultus. The sequence goes on along the minus strand of JAQGAF010000586.1, from coordinate 30,998 downwards.
AAACAGTTTTAATTTTGTGATTGTATTCATATTTGTTTTTGTGGTTTTTCAAAGTTGCACTCATCTAGAAGATGGTCATGACCATGCCTTTTCCCCCACCCACATGTGAGCTATGGTCAAATGGATGATAAAGAAACATTGTATGTGTAATTAATTTAGGACTTGCTGATGATCTCAAGACTGAAGGAATCATGTGCTTTGGCCCTGGAAAAGGAGCAGCGATGATTGAATCTAGCAAAGAATTTGCAAAGAGCTTTATGGAGAGACATGGAATTCCTACTGCACGGTGGAAAGCATTTACAGATTTCGATAGTGCTCAACAACACATTTTAAGGTCCGTTTGAGCCCCACAACGTTTATAGGATGGATCATTTATGAGATTTACAATTAAAAATTGCAAAATAGGGATTCCGTGAATGCAACTAACATGGTTTCTTATTCTAGTGCCCCATACCCTGCACTAGTGGTAAAAGCCAGTGGTTTAGCAGCTGGGAAAGGTGTTATTGTTGCAGAGTCGAAAGAAGAAGCAATCGCAGCAGTTAGGAGTATTTTAAAAGTAAACACAAACTGAATATTGAAATCAATGTTCTTCAGTTGCGTCGATGTACATAGATTGCCCGTTAAATCATCTTCAGCAATTCTGGAACTCATTTTGTTGGAGACTTCTTTTAATTTCAGGATAAAATTTTTGGTTCTGCGGGTGATGTTGTCGTCATTGAAGAAATGCTAGTTGGCGAAGAAATTTCTGTAAATATTGTTAGGTGACAAGTATCAAATAATCTTCCTTCAAAATTGCACACGCGACTTGGTACTGTTTTCGACACGTGTAGGTTTTATGCTTTACGGATGGGGAATACATTTCTGTGATGCCTCCGAGTCAGGATCACAAACGGTTGCTTGAAGGCGATAAAGGGCCAAACACAGGTGGAATGGGTGCATATGCCCCATGCCCTCTGGTAATAATAGTTGTCTTTCAACCATTACTGAAATAAAAATGAAGCCTGACTTATCAAATACCAATTCGAAATTGCTTTAGGTAAACCCTGGAGAGCTGGAAAGAATTAAGATGTTGGTTCTCCAAGAAACCATAAATGGTCTAAAGAAAGAAGGACGGCCATTTGTTGGTGAGGGGCATTTTTCGGTAGAAATTAACTAGAACTAACTTTCATACTTATAAGACCAATACAAAATATACCCCTATTGCAGGTGTCTTGTTTGCCGGCATCATGCTCACCAAGACTGGGCCCAAAGTACTTGAATTTAACTGCAGGTTTGGTGATCCCGAAACAGAGGTAAGTGGTGAAACCCTCATCTTGTTTTTCACTGTTTATTGTTAGTATTTTATACCTTTTTCAATGAAACAGGCCATTTTGCCACTTCTGGATGGTGATTTGTATCCCATTATGCTGGCATGTATAATGGGAGAATTGAAAAGGACTACTGTTAGGTGGTTGGAAAATGCCTATGCTGTAGGTGTGGTGCTGGCCAGTCAAGGGTACCCCGGGAGCTACAAAAAAGGAATGATGATTTCAGGAATAAACGAAGTAAACGTCCGACCAAAACACATCGTATTTCATTCTGGCACAGCGCAGAAAGACGAAGGCGTTGTTACCAGTGGTGGTAGAGTCTTGCTCGTAGTGTGCCTTGGAAATGATCTTGTCACCACAATAAGACAAGCTCAGACTGCAGCAAAGATTATACAATTCGAAGGAAAGCAGTTCAGGAGTGATATTGGTTATCAAGCTGTTTCCAGGTAAGATATTTCAGCCGTAATTTTGGTTTCACCCTTGCAAATTTGAGCGTACAAACTACAGCAAGTCAGATCTTTCACAGAAAGCCTTATTTCCCCTCATAGGTTTCTGGGTTCCACTCATGGCTTGACATACAAGGATGCAGGAGTTGATATCGCTGCCGGTGACGCTTTAGTTCATGCGATAAAGCCCTTAGCAGCACAGACTTTTCGACCGGGAGTCCTCGGCTCCATTGGTGGGTTTGGAGGAATGTTCGATCTCCGGGCAGCAGGGTTCAAGGACGGTATTCTTGCAGCAGGCACAGATGGAGTTGGCACAAAATTAAAGGTACAGTGAATTACGAATTTAAACATCTCCAAAATATGAATTTCTTCTTAAAAATTCGTGTTGTTTCATTGATGATGAAGATTGCCGAAGCAATGGGCATTCATCACACCATTGGCATTGATTTAGTCGCCATGTGCGTAAACGATATCCTAGCCCAAGGAGCTGAGCCGCTGTTCTTCTTGGATTGTTTTTCATGTAACAAACTGCATGTTGATGTAGCTAGAGATGTAATTGTTGGTGTTACTGAGGGCTGCAAACTCGCTGGCTGTGCACTAATAGGTTGGTCATTATTACTGTGCCCCTATCCTTGGTTATCATATTTTTGCTTTTTGCTTTCACATCCAGTCTCTAAAATCATATTTCATTCCAACTTTGCCCAGGTGGAGAAACTGCAGAAATGCCTGGCACTTTTGTTAAGAACGTTTATGACCTGTCCGGTACCGCCGTTGGTGCTTTCGAGCGGGACATGGAACTTCCGCGTGTTAACAGCATCTCCACTGGCGACATCGTCATAGGCATTGCTTCCTCTGGTCTGCACAGCAATGGATTTAGTCTTGTTAGAAAAATCGTTCAAAGGCAAAGACTAAGTTACACTGTTCCAGCTCCATTCAATCCGAGCAATTCGCTAGGTAGGGAATTTGGGTGACATTTGGATGAATTTCCATCCTAACCAAACAACGTTTAAACTCTCCAAATTTGATTTAGGTCACGAATTATTGACGCCCACAAAAATTTACGTCAAAACGTTGCTGCCGACAATTAAAAGGGGTGCAGTGAAGGCTCTCGCACATATAACAGGTGGTGGGCTGGTGGGAAACATTCCCAGAGTCCTGCCCACTAGTCTAGCTGTCCACCTCGATGCTGAATCTTGGATCATACCACCAGTGTTTAGTTGGATTTCAGTAGCTGGTAAGCTGACCTTTTTTAACTGTTTCTTCAGACACAATGCCAATTTTCATCATTGCAATTTATCGCCTGCTTGTCAATTTTTTCACAAGGTGGAGTTCCTGATGTAGAGATGCTCAGCACTTTTAATTGTGGACTCGGAGCAATTATCATCGTGGCTTCGACCGATGCTGAACAAGTATTGGAAGAAATTGGTGATTTGGGAGAACAGGCCTGGAAAGTAGGGTCTGTTTTACCACTCCAAGAAGGTTTGTTTTGTTTATAATTAAGTAACTTTCCTCATTGCTTCAAAACGTATTGTCAGTGTAATTTCAATGTTGTAGGAGAGCCTCAAGTGCAGATTTCTCATTTTCCGGAGGTACTGGAAATGTCTGCCAAGGCATTAAACCTCACCATGACGTCTGTTACACAGACGCCGAAGAAAAATGTGGCAGTCCTTGTCTCAGGAACTGGTACATTCTATACTTTTGTACAGTAGATTAAATAATGCTATAAGATGGCAATACAGCAAGAAGTAATAATGCATTTGATGCTCGTGATGTGTTAGGTTCAAATCTCCAGGCTCTCATCGATCACACGATGGATCCAACTATTGAGAGTTTGGCAAATATAACTCTTGTCATATCAAACATTGATGGAGTACAAGCACTTGATAGAGCTAAACGAGCCGGCATTAAAACTAAGGTAGGCTAAGCATAGCGGAAAATTTTTTATGAGCATTGTGCAATATGAAAAGAAAAAGTTTAAATGTGTAATAATTTGATTAGGTCATCAGTCATAAGGAATTCAAGACCAGATCTGATTTCGACCAAGCTTTAAATCTGGTGCTAATGGAAGATGAGATCGACATTGTATGTTTGGCCGGATTCATGCGAATTCTCTCGGGCGAATTTGTACGCTCATGGAATGGGCGAATGCTTAACATCCATCCATCCTTACTGCCATCTTTCAAAGGGATGCATGCTCAGCAGCAAGCCTTGGATTCAGGCGTTCGTATCACTGGTTGCAGTGTACATTTTGTAGTGGTGAGATCATATTTTCATTTCTATTGCCTGCAGACACAAGTTTTTCCTTGCTTTTCCATGAACTGTGAGATATCTACATTGTAATTAAAAAAATTTCTAATACGAATCCAATTTTAGGAGGAAGTTGATGCTGGTGCTATCTTGGTACAATTACCCGTGTCTATAGATATAGATGACACCTTGGAAGTCCTCGAAGGAAAAATTCGACAGGCAGAACACCAAGCCTTTCCAGAAGCTTTAGAACTTGTCGCTTCTGGAAAGGCTGTATTAAATGCTGATGGTAAGATCCGTTGGCAAGTGTAAAACATTTTCCCTTGGCCAATGGATGCAGGCCAATATTTTAACAAATAATTAACGAACAATACATGATATTATACAATTTTGTTTTTAATAACTGTAAATAACTACTTTTATATGTGGGTGCAAAGGCCATGTCATTTATTTTGAGATTAAATACTGATATTTTAAATAGTGTTGCGAATCTCTAATCTATCTACAATATGTACAGTTTGTTTCCTACTATTGTATCGGTAGGCTACACCACTTGTTGCGATTCCTTTTTGTTCAATGCATCTGCTTTGACATCTTTTTGAGCGAAATTGCACTCCAGGAGTTTATTCGCCTCTTTTTCAAGTTGAAAATGCACCAGCTGCTTGTTTAGGATGGGTACCAACAGATTAAAAGTATTAATTTTAGAATTTATGGTTTTGACATCATCCTTGCAACTTGATATGCAGTTGAGCCACTCCTCTAGTTTTTCTTCGCTTAATGGTAATTGACCAACTTTACATCTGAACAATCTTAGTTTTTCTCTTACTACAGCACATTCATTGCGAATTTCCTTCTCCAGAATGATCCACTGGGGAGTAAACCCATTATTGATCAAAACCTAAGAGCCAATGGTATAATTAAATACTTTCATTTGCTTGGGATGCACGTTGTAGAAATGCATTTAACTATACCTCATTTAACTTTTGAGTTGTGCTGTCAATATAAGGGCTATATGTCGTGTGTTGCAGAGGTTTCCCTTTGCCTGGTAAGTTTTCAAAATCACCTTTTGCCATTGATTCTTGAATAAGATCTTCAACTAAACGCTCAATAGCATTCCTGAAGTGCATATAATGTGCAAAGCTCAATTTAAACTTGAATTTTTCAACAACAAAAATATACAAGAAAACTGACTTCTCTTAGCTAAATGAGATATGACTAAGTATCTATTCTCGTTCAATTAAACATTGTTTAAAGGGAACTTTAGTAGATTACTTTGATATTGTAGTTTCATTAATGCATGAAACTAATGTGAAATATAAACATCTTCCTAACCCACATAAGAGCAACAATGTCAATTTTTACTTACCTTATTTTGTGCTTTTTTGCTTCAGTTTTATCCTTTACAACTAATCCATCTTCATTCCTGGTAGCCAAATTTTGAATCCGATGTTCATGAACAGCCTCAACTGCTTTTGAAACCTTGTATTGCTGATATTGTCTTTGACGTTGACCGACAGTTCCATAACCGATACCCTCATAGCTCAAATACTGTCGATGTTGAGGAGCAGTGTGCTAAATTGCATTGACGAAATTTAGTAAAACTTAACAGCGCCGACATTACTGACAACATTCACGGCCAAACTGCATTTGGCATACCTTAATATCGTAGTATTTTTCTACATCTTCACCATCCTGAACAAACTCGTCAGGTTTCTGGTTTTCCCTCATATTTTCTTTTATGGTCCTGTAGGCATTTTTCACATCAGCAAATTTCTTGGCATCAGACGTTATCATGCCGCCATCAGGGTGATACTTCTTTGCAAAATGTATAAAAGATTCTCGCAATTGAGAGAAATTGCAATTTTCTTGTAAATGCAGCAACTTGTAGCATTCCTGTACTGTCAGAAACAGGAATAAAAGTATTTAGCGAAATTTCTGAAAGAAACGTTTCAGTACCGGTATGGTGACCTAAACAATAATTAACATGATAATAACATTAAGTATCTAGCCCTTTGTGGCAACACCAACCGAACCAAAATATTGAAATATACAGGAGAAAGAGAGAAATCGATATTGCTATCATCATGGATTCATACAAAACTTTGTAAAACTTTAAAAACTATACCTTAATTTCCTTCTTTTTTTCAAGACTCAGTTGGTTGTTTGTATGAAGATATTTAATTCTCCATACGCTCGCAGAACTTAATCTAGCATTTGAAGGAAATATATGAAGAAGCAAAACAGCTGGTTTATATGCAGAAGCCATTACTGTCTTCTATGAACCAAGTACAAATTCCGAACTCGAACTTATACAGTTCTGCTGACGCGAAATCGTGCTAAAAGGAGAAAATAAACTTAACTTCAGCTTGGCCGACTCCGTAGAATGAATCTCACTCTTATTTGGTTCATTTTCTCAAATAATACCTGGGTAATAATGAAAAGTCCAACGAGCTAGCTACTTTCTAGCTCGTTGGAAACGTTAGCAGAAAGCCAACACAAGCAGACGAACGTTGCTTTACATAGCCTTCTATATGTAAAAAGGTAACAGGTCCGCGTACCCTGAGATTATTATCAATGAGAATAAACCGCCGCTTGGAGCGCGTCATACGTGGCACATTTTTTTAAAGCTATGCCTACAATGAGAATTAAACGCCGCTAGATGAGGACTCATACGTGACACATTTTTATAACTGTATTCCAGGGACAGCTGTCTCTTTAGAAACAAGCACAAGCGCACAGGCCTATATATCTAGGGTATATGCTATGCTAGAATAGGGGGCTAATAATCTGCCATAATATTTACGCAAGACTGGTTGTTGATATACGTCTGAAAATACGCAAACTAGGTATGTTCATACTCGTGTTCGTAATTTATCATCTAATTAACACAAAAGGGATTACGATTCCATGACATTTTTGGAGCTTTTTCAAATCGTTGTATACGACAAAATGTGGGCGTACTTGTTCGAAATAGTTCAGTGGATTTAGGTGTAGGTGGTTTGATGGTTTCTCGAGAAATAATGTCGATAATAATGGTGTAAGCGACTTATGTAAAGAGTTAAGCACCAGCAAAATGCTTGGTGATGGAGAGATCCCAGTTTATTCTGGTCGATGCCATGGTCGGGGCTTTATTCTAGGTCGATGTTGAGAATAGGACATACGCCCTAGGCGCCAAATTTGAAAGAGTTTGCTTTCTTTAGCTATATACATGCAAGTTTCATTTGTTTGAAATAAACACATTTTCCATCACAAAACTACTTGCTAGCAGGCGTTTCATGTGGATATGTCTTCTCAAGAGAACCCACTTTGTATGTGTAATTGTATGTTGCTGCAAATATGATAATCTGCCGTAAATATCCAAATGGTTATCAATAACATTTCCTCGCTTTTTGCAGGAACTGCTTAAACGTTATGATGGAACAAACCAGAATAGATGAACTTCATTCTTCCTTAGATAGCTTGGCACTGCATAACTTGAATTTACTCGATGAGCTTCTCAAGGAACACCAAAAGTTTGAGCTGGCATTGAGAGAAGGTTTTTTTGAGATAACCCGTGCCCGGCATGCAATGGGTAGCAAGTCTGTCAGCATTTTACAACTTCCGACTGAAGAAGGCAAAGACATCACAGCGTTGGTGAAAGTCGATCGGTACAGCGAAAATGATGATTTCACTGAAAATGTACAGTTTACGATAGCTTCAAAAGAAACTGACTTGATAGAAGAAACTGAAGGATTGCGCAAAAGAACTGGCAAAAAGACTGAACTCATTAACGACATTCCTAAAGAAAATAAGAAATTTGATGTGAAAGAAGATCCTCTCAGATGGTTTGGGGTTCTTGTTCCACAGTCCTTAAGAAACGGTCAACAAATTTTCCACAAGAGCACTTATTCCGTGTGTAAGTTAGCTAGTCTACAGTGCAGCCTAGAACTGGGAAAATCAAAGTACAGAAAACTTCAGGAAGAATTATTAAAATTAACACACTAATAATAGATCTTCAGTTTTCTAGGTTACTCGGGTATTGGGGCTATAATTCACATATCGATGGGGTTTAAATGCATGTACTTGTGATAGTATCGCGAAGTTGTATTTGATATCAAATAAAATAATTTTTGGAATGCTAAATGCTTAACGTTTCACTGGCAAAGCCAAATGATGTGCCTCAAATAGAAACTGGAAAAGATGTTTAGAATAGAAGACCAAAAAAACGATGCTATTCCTGCAGCTCCGAGAAGATATGAAACAAAACATGTATAAAAACCTATTAAATTACAGGATTTCTATCAAGTTTATAACAATGGGCACGAATTGAATGGCATTGGCCGTTATTTTCCCTCAGTCCAATAACGTCAATCACTACTAGAATCCAAGATTTTTCTTTTTTCAGGTAACTATGATTAGTTGTATTTTTTGAGAAAAAAATGAAGCCTGGTTCTGTGGTTCAGTTGGACTGGTACTTATCAAGGGAAGGGGCTGATGTTTTAAGAGCTTTACTTCAACCAAACATATATCAACGAAAGCAATTTGGTAAGATAGCTCTACTCTGTTGTAACTTTTCTTTGCCCAATCATTCTCATATTTTGTATTTTACACAGGTTTCTTAGAAAAGCCAAACCTGCCTATTAACATTGATGAAGTTAGCTATAAATTATTTGTGCATGGAAAAGCAGGTATCGGAAAAACTAGCACCATTGCCAGACTTGCAGGAATTGAACCCAATACTAGTTACCAAGATACTGCAGGTGTGCAAGGAAAGTTTAATACATCCAAAAAACCTACTTTCTAATGTTAATTTGCATTTCATTCGATGTTTCGGTATTTTAGGAATAAACGTAACAGCTGTGTATTGGCCAGTAAAGCTAATACAATCAGCAAAAATTCTTCTTTTCCGTCTTGAGTTATGGGATGTAGGAGAAGTACCATTGAAGAAATTTGGCCATATGTTACCGGTATGCCATTGCAAGCATTGAATATTACTTATTATTTTTTGGAGCTTAAAGGGTTCTTCTATTAAATTTAATCCGTTTCTATAGTCATGCAAAGAAGAAGCTGATAGTGTGCTGTTTCTATTCTCCTTTGCGGACAAAGCTAGTTTTGAAGATCTCCCAGAGCAGATGTCACGCATAATACAACCAAGTGACAAGCCATGCTGCCCAATAGTCATTGGAACTCGGTACGTGATGGTATATTACTGGGAATATTTGTAGGAAAATGTTATTTTAAAGATAACACAACCAAACTGACAGTAAATTTACTTTTAGGTATGATTTACACACCATCACTGACGTTACCACAAGGGATATACGCGAGTTTGAACAACAATGGAAGATCTCTGTCATCAAGCTGAAAAATATTCTACCAGAATCTCAAAGTAAAGTTTTACAGAAAGCAGAATTCAGTGAAATTGCGCTGGCCTTAAACATCATTTGTGAACAGTTGTGGTCCAGAGACCAAGCTATACTGGGACTTGATTTATAAATGACATGTTCATCATTCAGCAGTTCAAAATTAACATCAAAATAAATGTTCCAGTTGCATATTTTGTCAGTAATCAAATCAATGTGATGAAGAATGGAACTGACTAAAATGAAACAAATTAACCGAATGTAACTATTTGACTATACCACGCTCATGCAGATCGTATCCACAGCTCAGATGACTGTTACGAAGGCCTCTAGCCGAATATGAATTAAGCTCACAAAAAGCTATTGGTCAGGTAGGACTATTAGCCTGGGAATGATCAGGACCAACTGATTGCCCAAGTAAGGGTCCCCAACCTTTTTGTCCAGCGCTGTGAATTTTCCTTTTAGAATTATCGAACCAATCTTCTAGTTGGATATGTACATACAGTATATTCAAAGCCAGATCTGACTCATGAGCGTTAGGTTGGTGAGCCATGGCTGAGGGATGCAATGTCATTTTTAAAAATTTCTTGTGTTGATCAATGTTATTTGGATTGGCAAATAAAATTAAATAAATGTTGACCGTACAAATCTTTCCTCTCCTTTTACTGACAAGATTTTACTTCACTGAACCTCAAGACCCAATTTCAAAGTGAATTAGGGCCATAAGAAAAGCTTCGACACCGACTCTGACGAAACAAGTTTCACGAGAGTAGTCTGTGCCATACTACGTTAGCTCAGTGCATGCCAATAGTTGTATTGTTGAGCTCTGCTTCAAGTTCCCATTGAAGTAAACTGAGTAAAACTCCTGAGCATGCAAATGACTAGCGTTTGTCTTTTTTCTGTTAAAGACAAATAGCTTTATTCAGACAAGTTAAATTACATTACACATGAATAGGTCACAAACACGACTGAAAGCTATGAATGAAATCAGCTTGGGACAAATTCGTAGTGACTGTCATGATACTTAAAAAGTTGCAATTCAAATTAAATGTTCTTGTTCGGTGTTCGCTTTTGGGGGAGGATTATCAAAGAAGAAACGCGCATGCAAAAATGGTTTCCATGCTTAAAAAAAGCAGACCATCAATCTAAAGAAAAGTATAGACCCTTTCGTCAGAAACAGCATTGTTAAAAACAATGCATTCACAAGTGAGGGGCAGGTAGGGATTGTTTTTACAACAACTTCCAGAGAGTTGAAACGTCTTTCGTGAGCAACTAACCAGAAAGAAGACGATATGAGAGTGGAGAGGAAAAACTACTGAGAAATCTTTGGACCGTTCTGCACACGCTCCTAATGCATTGTTCCTAATTCCAAACGCATCTGGACACCTCGGGGGGACCATGGACATTATGAGCCTTGCAAAAGAAGTCTGCAATGTGCAATTGTTCATGGTACAGTCAAAAAAGCCACCAGTTTTTTTCCAATAAGGCGAATAGATCAAAAAGGACAAAATAGGAGGGCGAGGGTCTAATTTAAAAATTAATTAGCATAAAAATACACATTGATTAAATCATAAAAAGAATCGGTCATGCTCACCCGCAGGGATATTATGCAAAAATTAAAACTTTCATCAACAAACGCTCCACGAGTGCTACACAGCAAAATTGGTACATACACAGCTCTAACAGCATCACTAATTATTTATAAATAAAAAACATTTTTTTGTCCCGTGTATTTACACAACGGAATTTGGGAAAACCGGATTTGGCATTCCATATATCTGCTCAATCCGAGATGAAATTTTTGCGCCACTAAGCGAAGACCTTTTCAATCATGATCCACCCTTGCGTTATGACTGGGTACAGGCTGGCTGATTTATATTTTCCTCCTCATTTTGAGCTTTCTAATGTTAATTGGACAGCTATCCGAGTTTGTCTGATCTGGCAACGTGCACTAGAAACGTCGTTTCCACACTTGGAATTGGTTGTTTTGGACCCAGCAATTGGTGGCAATGACAACCCTGGCATGTTCTCGACCCCTACAGAGCATGTGAGAGTGACAAGTTTTTTGAAAGCCTCCACTAACTTGTGGTTGTATTACAAATCCAGTATACATAAATACATCAGTTCTAAATTAAAGGGGACATTTCGTTTCTCCGTTTCTGCTAGAAACAAACTTTACAAAAAGTAGCTAGTTATGAACTTTGACAGAATTATGAGACCATGGAAGGCAATGAATGGCGAGTGAATAATGCAAAACGTAAGGGTCGTATAGATTGTTCTTGTATTTTAGCAAGTTCAATGTTGCAGCATTGTGTCAGCAATGATTCAAACTAGTTTTGCTTCCAATTTCTTGAAAATAGGTAGAAAAAAGTCACAGGAAAATTGAAGGGAATCTTTGTGCAAGATATGAAAAGATTGAACTTATCGATAGATTAAATAGAAACTTAGCAGGTGCATAACACAGTTGGGATCAATGTGACAATTTATGGGCAATAGCTAATTACCTGGTCTCAATTGCAAACATGCAAAGAACAACGTAATCGAGTCACTTTGAAAATGTTGGGCATGCTTCAAATACAAAGTAGTTTAAAACTAAAATCAGATTCGGAAGCCCATACAATGTGCGGTCATAGCCATTTGTGCAGGTATCGAGTGAAAAAGTTTCTGATCAATTTATTAAGATAATCACGCCATTCCTACAACACCATCTAACACGTTCATAGTGAAACTACAGCAGAAAAGATTGTAAGCTGTGGCAGAAGTGGTTTCCAACAAAGTATATCAGGGATATCCCCTAGAATAAACATGCCCACGCTCTTGAATATGATCAGAGAGATGGAATGATTTGGCAAGCGATATGATACATTTTGAGCACAAATCAGGAACAGGCTACGACGGTCAGCGAACCCTATGGTCTGAACATATTTTCACAGGGTTGTCAAAATATCCGGGGGATTTCAAAAGTTAATGCTGTTAGGAAACTACATTAGTAATAAACATTTAAATGCTTCAATGCATTTAAAGCTTTTTTGAGCTCGCTAGTATCATGTCAATAGAGCTGGAGAGGCAAACTGATTATAAAATGGTGCATACAATTCAAAGGAACCACAGTCTCAAACAACGTCAGTTTACCAGACTCAACTACAAAATCAAGTTGCTTATTCAAATTCCCTTCAGTTTTATACTGTACTTGAACGTAAATCAAGGAATAATCAAATAAAATCACTTGAGAGAAATAGAAAAAAAAACATTTTTAACCCCATCAGATCATTTGTGACAACCCACATTATTCAACACTAGAAGAAAAATGAAAGCAAACAGAAAAAAGGATTACAGATAGGAAGGCTACGTAAGTGACCTCGACAATAAGTTAAACTAGCTTTGATGTTTCAAATGCAGGAGCATTCAGATAATTGATTTGAAGAGGGCTGTGTCAATGTGATACAGGCAATGGCTGACAAAACTGGAGATTTATGCACAAAATTAAATTGCACGCAGCATTGTTTAACTTCCTAAAACTCGTGAAAAATCAGAATGCGCAACGGATGAAAAACTAGTCGTGGAGATGAATTGGTGGGGAAAAATTGTCACAAATGTGAACAGTGGAAGCTGGAAAACCCCTTTTGTTAAATTGTATTAACCCTAGCAACCCCAACTACTATTCACTAAACTACTAACTGTTTTGGCCAAGCCAGGGCTTGCCTGGCCATGCATGGGGAGCATTCAGTTGATGCTCGCAAGATGCTTGCGGGTGGGATGAGGCTTCAGAGGCAAGAGTTTAGGGTACGGGTGGCAAAGGGGAGGTATTCTACAACTACTGAAATGTACGAAACAGCAGCAAAACTGCTCCAACTCGATCAAAAAGTACATCGAAGCATTGTACAAGGGCCGCCGGGAGATTCCACACAGGTCACAGAAGGCGACTGAAAAATTTAAAAATGCCACTTGAACCAATGGCCAGCATTAGGTTAGTTTAATTAGGGGAGTAAAAACGTCTCCCCGAGCGCATCCTGTGACGCGTATGGGCCGACGCTTGCTTTCTCAGCCCCTCAAGAGTCGACACAGTAAATATTAGGGAATAAAAAAGACCGGAAGGATTACACAATTCCCATTCACACAAAGAATTCATATGCAGCTCAAATTGGTTAAAAAGACGCCAGTTTATACAATAGGAAGAAAAAAGTGGCATTAGGAATTCAGATTTCAGGGCGCTAGCGTGGGAGAGGTAGGCCAAAGAACACATACTGCTATTCAAAACGAGTGATAAGTGAAGCTCGGACGTGAGAAACAAGAAAAACGGGGCAAATGTATATTAAATGTCCCTACTCATCCATTGTCCCTCCCCAACATTTACTACAGCGTGGAAAAACGGTTTCGGAGCAGAGTCACGGATAATACCGAAATCAAACGACAATGACAACACAGACACACCTAAGGGATGGAGGAGGGGTTGAAAAATTGGCAGTATGTTCCGAGCTGTGTGACATTCGGAAAAAAAAATCAAGGAAGGCAATCGAGTGCCCAACTAACAACTGGTCTCAGTCAGCGAGGAAACAAATCAAGAACGAGGCAAAACCGGGCGATTATAATCTATAGCAAACTTGTTCAGTTGGATGGGGGATTCAGAACTTTGGCTTGAATGCTCATGGTCCCAATTTGGCAAACAGAAGCCACACACTAGTTCGGACAAGGAAATAAAGGGGGAAAAGGCAAAGCTTTCAAAAAATGATGAAAACAAACATACTTCTTATACATCAACAAGGTTGCAAGGATCTCAGAATTGCACAGGTTTTGAATTTAAAGTCGAGTGCGAAATTGAATACATTTGAACAGTGCCTTCATTGAGGTCAGTTTATATTTTTTTATTACACCATTTTTGTAAGATTTTGCTAATAATATTTTTTGTCATATTAAGTTTTAACCGAACAAGAGTTAGTACATGATTTTTGTAGACAATTCCACGAGCCTCTTCCTCATTAAGGCAAAAGAATAAAATATACCGGTACTTAGAAGTTTAACAAGATTGGAAAAATGGGAAACATAATCAGATAAAAAATAATTGCAAAGAAGAACTTCAAATATTGCTTGGCATTGATCAAATAGATCCAAAATGCTCCCATTCCTTCAAGGAAGGGGAGCCGCCAAGTGCATGGAATCACCTGAAACTGCAAATCAGTACAAGGGAAAAGGGCAACATCAGGGGAAGACCCAACCGCGTACAAGCATCATTACAACAACCATGTAGGTTATTCTATGAGAAAATAAATGTCATCGGGCACAAGAATGTATGCATTTACAATTGATTTCCTTACACGTGCATTCATTCCTGAATTATCCAAAGATGATCATTTAAAGTAGAAAGTGCAGATGGCAAATATACACAGTGATGCAGTCCAATGCACGGTTGTGTCCACGCCTAATGCTGGGTTGCAGCAGGTTCCCCTTGTGCTGACTTTAGGCCTGGATCGCAACATTCAAACTGTTCTATCTTAACAAAATGACTTAAAAAAACTCAGCACTTCCCCGCAGGACTCGCTTTCTTTGGAAACCAAGTCGCCTTGCACTTAAAAAAAAAATGGAAAATAGCGACACAGACACCCCATGAAAGGCCACATCTCACGGAAAAAGCACGAGCCCGGATTGCTCTCGGAATTATGGCAGCCAAAGGGGCTGGCGCGTTGCATCCACATACAGATTCAGATCGGTGATATTCCAGTGCTTGAAAGCATGTTGGGACCAGTGACGAACTCTGCGCGTGACACGAATGACAAGAGCGCAGTTGGTTTCAGCAACTCTTGTCATTTGACTAACGAATGGTACTCCAACTCAATCAACCAAATAAAAAACGTAAACAGAAAACAAAAATAAATTAAAAAAAACGCAAAGACATTTGACCGTACATCGTGGCCCTTTAGCATACACGAGGCGGTAGAGGTGGAAAATGCACCTATCATTACCAGCCTCGGCCCGCAGAGCAGGATCGTTCCTGGCAGCGAACACCGATTACAATAGAAAAAGGCCGTCAAAGCCCATGAAGCAGGCGACACTGCCACTACTCTTGGCTCTCTTGCTCTTTTTCCCTCCCCCTGTGTATGTGAATGAATGCATATTGATTCGGAAAGGACCGAAGGAGAGAACGTCCTTCCTCTCAGATTTAGTTACAATGGCAACAGGAGACCCAAAGTGCTCATTCTTTCTAATTCACAAAACTAACATTAAGGTTAAGACTATGCTCGCAAGCCCCCATTAGACAAGTAATACTATCGGAATGCCACCAAAACCCCTCATAAAAGAGCCCCTGGCCCACCCCTCCGAGTTTGGATCCCAAACCCGAATCCGATTGAAGAAGGTGACTAGATTATGCAAGTATTGCCTGTACATTTGCAGGGGTGGGAGGTGGGACGAGGGGGGGGAGAATCAGTTGGTGTTAAAGATGAATGAGAACAAAGCTGGTGGGGAGAAGCAAATGTGGCAATGCAGATATTTTTTGTTTGTTTATTTGTATGTTGTTGCTGTTGTTTTTCAGTCTCTCGCAGTTTCCATTGGCACTTTTGGTCTTCTCTCGCAATGGCTACTAGAAGAAAACGGCGTTTCACTTCACTTACTCTTTATCAAAGTTGCACGATGCTTTGGGGCTTATAGGCTTAGAAAGAACCAAAACAGAGATATACTTGATTGAGAGTTAATTCCATATTTTAAGGAAGCTATCCCATGATCCTGTTGCTACTGCCATTCCATCTTCAGTGACTCCCAAACAACTGACTCTGTTATCGTGACCAGCTAGTACACCTACAATAATAACAAATAATGAAATGAGAATGAAAACGGTTAATACCTCGCTGAAACATAATTACTAAGTTAAAGTAGCAAACAATTAGCATCAGTTTGAAATCCACATCAGAATCAACAGTTCAAAAACTAATAAGAGTAAAATGGATTAAATCAAACTTGTAAGGACCACTTCAGCTAATGCAAAGGTGATAAAAGGGCTGAATCAGACCAATAGCTGCATATAAAAATCCAAACTATTTTTATATGTTTTGTTTAGAAAGATGGGTTTATGCAGATTGCTTTACGTGCAACAACATTTTCCCAAGCAATATTATAAATCAAAGCCACTGTCATACACTCAAACTTTTGGCTACTTAATAGATAATATAGACAAGTGAAATCCATGAACAATTCATTCTATCATCATCATAATGGTATAGAAAATGTAAATAAGTTTTAAAAGGGGGACTACACTTACCGGCGCGTTCTGTTCTCATGGAATCCCATACATTGCAATTAAAATCGTCATAACCGGCCAAAAGAAGGCGGCCACTCTTGGAAAATGCTACTGATGTGATGCCACAGATAATGTTATCATGAGAATACATGGCCAACTCTTGATCTGCCCTAATATCGAACAATCGGCAGGTGGCATCGTCTGAACCCGTGGCAAATGCATATCCATTAGGGAAAAACTAAACAAGAAACAAATGTGATTGAAAAGTGACACCAGAAAACTCAATGAAATATTAATTCATTGGCATAAATTAACTTACTGTAACAGCATTTATGTCAGATTCATGGCCTGGGAAAGTTTGTTTACACATGCCGTCCCGGATGTCCCACAGCTGCAAAAACGAAGGGCAGGGGCAAGTTAGGCTGTCTGGTAAACAACATCACCCCAGCTTAACCGTCCCTAAAATAGAATGCAAATTGACTAACTTTTGCAGAGGCATCGCACGCCCCAGATACAAAAGTCCTCATGTCTGGCGACAGCGACAGGCTCATGACGTCACCTGTGTGTCCCGTAAACGACGTACATTGCTGACCAGTTTCTATATCCCAAAGTGCACTGAAAATTACAACAAAAACAAATTGCTATCTCTGACAGAAAAATATGCACGGAGCTACAATGGGACAATCATAATAGCCGAGGCCAAAATTGAGACGTCAACATCACTCGTAGATTTCCTGCTCTTACATTGTCTTGTATGGTGGAACAATAAAGAAATCTTTATAGCCCTGCTTTGTTTATTAATGTGAAATACAACTACTCACCAGGTCATATCTCCCGAGCTAGTTACTATTTGGTTATCATCAAGAAAACGACAGCAAGAAAGGTAGCCAGTGTGTCCCGGTAATTCCCGGCTTACTCTAACATTGCCTTCCCGCGTTTTTAAACTGTAGATTGAACAGATATTATCCAGACCTCCGCAGGCTACATAACTACCAGATGGAGCATAGGCACAAGTCATAACCCAGCTAGAGCGCAAGGGAATAGCATGAACCTAATAAAAAGTAGGAAAAAGTAGGAAAGGATTAGAATTTTGTGAAAGGACAAACGGTAGGGTCATGGAATTAAGGTAATTGCTCTTACCTTGTTCGTTGTGTACGAATCCCAAACAATAAGTTTACCATCTTGTGAAGCCGATACCAAATTGCTACAGAAAGAGAAAAAAATGATAAACAGGTGTAAAACATGATGAAACTCAGATTGGAGAAACAAATGTCTGGACACAATAGACAAGATTATTCATGGCAAAATTAATCCTTTTCTTGAAAATATTAACTTATGTTTCTGAGTATGATACTTTATTGTTACAATGAAATTTCGCAGAGGTTGAGCTTTTAAAGACGTTAAAAAGTATCCATTGCACAAGTGGCTTAATCAATGCCGAACTTTAATTCAACGTCTCAAGACTAATTCAGGGCAATTTCTTACCGGGAATCTGAGCCCCAATGCATGGCATATATCTTAGCAAGGTGGCCTCTGAGAGTCCTCCGTGTGCGCATTTGGATCCGGCCAATAGGTTCCATGTTACTCGTGGCCTGGACCAACGTTGTATCACATGCTGCTTTCCTTGCATCCTGAAACAATGAAAACGTAAAATCTGAGAACCGTATTTAACAGTCATGGCATTGAACCATAATACATGTAGTAACATCGTCCAAATATTAACAATCAGACGATTTATATCAACAACAATATGGTTACCTAGTGCCAGAAGAAAAGGGTAGATGAACCTTGAACCTGGGGAATTGTTAGCAGACCTTTTGGAGCCACAATCGCCTTGAATGGCAACACACTTCAGTACAATACGTGTATTTGGGGAGTCAAACGTGCAATTAATGCACATTTCTCAGCACTTTTATAACATTTCCCCGAGACGAATTCACTAAATTAAGCACCGCAGCCACCCATCATAGGCGACAACTCATTTGTCTCAATCAGGCTCACAGCACCAGTCTCTTGGTGCACCCCAAGCAGACTCACAATACAAAGGCCAATACTATCGATTGACAAGAAATCTTACCAGTGTACTGCCTATTTAATTGCATATGCAAGCAGAACATTTAAATGGCTCAGAAATATGGCTTCAGAGAAGGGCTACAAAAAATGAAGTTGAGGGCCACAAACATTTACAATACACTGCGTATGCATCATAGTTTAAAGGCACTGTCGAATTTTATTGGCAGTCCCACTGATAAATTAATTGCCATGCACATGTCACAGTATTGGCATACCATGTGTGCAAGCAGTCAGTATCGTTAGTAATTAGTTACAACTGCTTTCACACTGAATTCCTCGGAAATGCTTTTCGCCCAAATGAAAGGCATCCTTCGGGGGAATTTTACAGGGGACTCCCATTTACATCAGCAAAGCGTAACCGGCATTTTCTGGTGAAATCAAAACGCGTCCATGCACCTACTCCTAGTCAGCCCGGCAATCTCGTGCGTCATAGCAGAAAACACGCATTTTCTTTCCATTCCAATTTTAACGATTTCTGTTGTCAGTACGGGAGTAATGAGAGCTGCGGTGGAGGATGCCGTTGCTGATTGCACGCTCCAGCATCCCAGTCCCTCCAGGCAGGCAGGCAGGCACATGCAGCGCATAAATCCCTGGCATCTGGCAAGCGTCTCATTCACCCGCATTTAAAATGGTGGAAGCCTTTTCCAGGTATTGATTGCTGGATGCGAGCGCGTCTACGCATGGAACAAGAGCGAAGACCTTAACGGCAGCATTTCAGCTTTTCCTCCCAGCGCTAGGCTTACGGGTCCTAGCACGCTTAAATGATGGAAATAAAACTTGATTTTTGAAGAAAACCAACAACGCTCCACCCATAAACTCCAAAAATAATTAGATAGGGCCATACATCGTCGAATAGCAATTAAGGAATGGGGCAGTTTTTACCACGAAGCTTGTTTTATCAGGGTCCAACAGATGTGCCCAATACAAGCTGACCAAAATATTGATGAGTGTAGTGATATCTCTATGTTAGTGCTCGCCTACATGTCGCACCTTTTCAGATGACGTCAGGAGAGCAATTACCGCCAGAGCCTACTTGCGAGGCAGAAGAAAACTAAAGACTTAGCAAAGTCATCAAATTAAATTACATCGATTAAGACTTGAAAAGCCAGGCTTTCGAGCTTTCTGGAGCTAGCAGCTAGTCATTTTGCAATGGAACATTGGTAATCCATATTGTCCAAAACGCTCCCATGGTCCAGAGAAAAACTGAATTGAGTTGAAGAAAGGCATTTTCCCATTTTTAACAGCCAAAGGAACGCCACTGTCCTGCCAAATTCCTGGAGCATGGTTAAACGAGCAAGCGTGGATGTCGGTTGCAATTAGAAACGTTCGCGACTAAAAACAATCAATAAAATTCATTAAAAAAGGCGGACCTCATTATAACTGTTGGTACTGATTTAGGAAAACGTGTGCATTTATGAACAACATTACCGCATTTCCCTCAAATTGGAAAACCGAAAAATAATTAACAGTTACATCACGTTTATTGGCAACAAATACTCGTTTGCGAAGCACGAAGCGGCATACTGTTCTAATTTGGTTCACTGGGAACAATGGAATGCCAGCGTTGCAAATGAAAGAAACGTTAACCCCTTTCTGCACTGTTCACTCATAAGCTCATAATCTAAACCAGGGTTCCACAGAGATGAAATTTTCAACTTCCCTGACTTTTCCAGGTTTTAAAACAAAGTTTCCTGACCTGAAAATGCAGAAATATAGTATATACCAATGTCAGAAGTGCCACATTGATCGCTTATTTTACATAAACAGGAGATATAAGCTGCAACAGGAGAAAGGAAGTTGCAAATTATTGATTTCCTCCACAGAATTGTTTGTCCTCATTGGATTTTTTCGTTAACCAATAACTAGTTATTCATTTCAAAATAAAACGATTTTCCCTGACGTTTCCATAATTTTCCATTTCCCAGGTCTGGGGGAACCCTGTAAACTACATGGCAGTCCCTGCCCTCCATTCAGCACAAGCAGCAAAGAGGTTCAATTTATATTTAGATATATAAAAAGCAAATCCGATAAATTGACACAATTGCAAATTTATAACCAAAATGCAAGCAAGGCCAAACAATGACATGGAGATCCTAGGTTCAGAATTCAGCTGCATGAATTCTTCGCAGATTTCTCATCAAATTCAGGGTGCCCGCTGAAATTCTCAATTCGATTTCCCTGGCATTTTGCATGAGTTATTTTGATCAAAATAAGAAAAATGATGGACTTCATCCTAAATTTTCATAAAAGATGACGACTATAATCAATTGGCTGAAGCAAACTATCTCAAATTCCCAGACATTTTCAGGAATTTTCACGAATTCCCTGACATTTTCATTTCCCTAACTTTTCAGAAAGTGGGAACCCTGACATCAGCCTCACAGCCACAAGATACACCATGCAAGTACGAAGCTCGATCCTCATCCCTGACCCATGGAGATGAAAGACAATACAATTGCATCGTTGCCAACTGAGTGGACACCCACCAAGAGCTAAATGCCCGTTTCCTCGCAATGAGGAAACTGAACTGGAAGCCCAGGCCCACTTCCCCTTCCTCGCGATGAGGTCATTGTTTAATTTCAGTTCACTTTCCAGCATCGACACAACGATCATGCTTTATCGAGACTGGGAGGGCATTGACGTCACGAAACAACCTCTCATCAAAGCCATACCCACTTTCCCTCCCTCGCGTAGCATTGTTTGTGCGTGTTCTTATGTAATTTGCAATCCAGAACGAAACTATATTCCTAGCCAGCACCAGTTGGTGACGCAGCCCGAGACACTAAACGGGATATAAAAATGTGCAACTGCTAATCGATAAGTTGCTAAAAATAGGCAGCATGCGGGAATTTTGAGGACACCACTGTGACCTGCCCAGACAAATGAGGCCAAAAAGTAGGGCATTGATTCATTCCCATTCGGAAGCGCATGCAGCCATTCGCCCAAAATAGGCTGTAGCTGGAAGATTGGGATGCAATATCCCAGATTGGGAAAATAAAATATGGATCATATAGCTTTACGAATTATTCAGACGTTCGATAATCGTTTCCATTCAGAAAAAACCGGCAGGGCATCAATTCACAAAACTGGTTGTAATGAGCAGTCTTGGAAAAAAGACCGTAGCATATCGATGTTGTTGGAACTTTGGGGCGCCCTCATCTCCATGGACAATGATTCCAAACAAGATCAAAATGCTGCGGCGAGGCGAGCATGTTATCAATTATTCATCGTTTGCGTGCAGCAATGCACAGATGGGTAATCTTTTTTGATATTCAATATTAAATTAGCATCTAATCTCTACAGAGAGTAAGGCAAGGAGAGGCGCCAGCGTTTTAAATGTTGCAGGCTCTTTAATGACGTCAGAAAACGGAGGAGAATATTCAGCATCGAAGATCCTTGGATAATATTTCGCCCAAAATGAGCAACGATAAACAGCTAACAGCGACACCGGTGGAAGCCTGCAAGTCCTAGCGCATCTTTAACACCACATGTACACGTAGAGATTATGCAAATCCTGACAGCATGCAACCTGAGGCTTAGTTTCTTGGCGTGCAGGGGCCAGTTGCATAAAAGCCCCTTTCGCCAAAGTGCAAATTTTTCAGAAAGGTAGCACTCACCACCCAAAACTAACACTTTGAAAAGTGCCAGTTGTGTGTTGCATAAACACTTTCGAAAGTTCTACATTTTGATTTTTTGAAAGTGTAACTTTCCGATTTTAGAATGCATTTTGAAATGCGCGTCACCATGGCCACATTCCATCATAATAATCCTAATCTTTATGAATATCCTAATTCCTAACAAATTTATAAGTAGAAAATGTGTGAAGTGGTTTTAGAAATTTCTCAAAGCAGAGAGTTTATTACTTTTGGCATTTTTAAGAATTTCCAATATCCATAATTGCGTTTAAACTGTAATATCATATGGAATAAAAGCAACAACAAACGCAATTTTATTACACATTTTTACAGCAAGCTCCCACACAATTTCACAAGTCGATTGCCCTGACAACTTTGCAATCATTTCCTCGACATTTACATGATATTTCCTTTTAAAAAAATAAGAAAAATAATGGATTTTATCCCATATTTTTAGAAAAGATTATGCAAACTATCTCAATTTCCCTGACATTTTCGCTAAGCCCCTGACATTACTTGACACTTTTCCATTTCCCTGACTTTCCCAAAAGTGGAAACCCTGAACTGTTTCAACATTTAAAATTGATCCAATAGGAGTTGACTCCAATATTTTGCTTGTCACTTTCGTCCAACTCACTTTCAAATCGAAAGTTCCACTTTGTAACGAGAGTGACACTTTTGAGGAAACGTGGGTTTTATGCAAATGCCCCCGGCTCCAATGGCAATGAAAGCGTCCATTTCACACCATGGACAGATTGCGTTCGACATTCGCAACAATTCAGTTGACGCAAACCCGGGAACAGGTGGCAACATTTTTGTCGTACAACACACGAAACGCTTAAAAACACGTGCGTGGTGATGAACATTGTGGAAGAAAACTGAGGCATGCATGCAGGTTGCTGGGTTAATGATATAATTATCAATCATGTGGTTTGGAGCCCGAGCAGGGTTGGCGCTTTATCGTTTGGCCAGCTTCCAACAAAGGTTCCTCACCGCGACAAAATGCAACTCCGACAAAATAGCGACAGCATCAAAGCAGTAAACAGCTTGTTTTGCGTCGGGGTGTTTTATGAACCCGAGCAACTCACGTTTGCTCACGTAAACACAACCATTTTAGCCCATGACGACCCTGTCCAAGGTTACATTAAGATTAGTAAGTGGGGATGGGAGAAGTATTTTAGTGGACATTTTCGGAGAAAACTACGAAAACTGAGACAAGGTCGGTCATCTTCCGAGGAAATGCATTCAGACTTCCGAATGAAATACTCACTCACGCCTAGCTGAAGCGTGAAAAGGGGCGACACTGCTTCTCGTTGGATGCCAGTATGAAGGGGTGTAATACAAGCCAATATTTTTTTTAAATACATTGTATATGTATAGTACTTGTATGTAATGTATTTGTAATTTCACTGGCTAGCCCTTCTAATGCGAGAGGGCCTCTTGGTGTTCTAAATGTCCAAACCCAGGGTTCCCACAGATACAGTGACAAAACCCCCTGACTCATGTTTCTCGGACTAAAAATTGTATTTTCACCTAACGTTAGGAGTTGGCCCATATGGCAAATATTACCTTACCTTGAATATAAATAATGTTTTACAACAATATACACGTAGTCATTGACTAGGCAGAACTCTTATATTTGTATAACAAATGAATCCATGAAACATCAAAGCACATGTAGGTCTCAGCTGCTTCGAAATTATTTTTCAAACTTCGTTCGACAAGGCAAATATCAACATTTACGATTCTGGAATTATCCCTCAAAGTTAGGAAATCCCCTGACTTATAGAACCATTTTCAAAATTCCCCTGACTTTCCCAGGTTTCCTGTGGGATCCGGGCTGAAACAGATTGTAAGATTAGATGTACATAGAGGACAATTATAGGTGAACATTTTAATACTGGACGAAAGGATGCAGTTGGACATCGCTTGAACGATGTAACCTTTCTAATACAAAGGTGTTTCGTAATTTTAATAAAGGTAAGCGCCTAATTCACTGGGTAGACCTACTTGTACAGTGTAGGCTATCTGTGTATATAGATTTCATCCTTCTACCAGATTTTAGGGTGTCTACTGGAATTGGTATGAAAAATTTCATGACTGTTCATGCT
The DNA here is from genome assembly GCA_034687865.1 of Kryphioiulus occultus. Classification (NCBI taxonomy): domain Eukaryota; kingdom Metazoa; phylum Arthropoda; class Diplopoda; order Julida; family Julidae; genus Kryphioiulus; species Kryphioiulus occultus. The sequence goes on along the minus strand of JAQGAF010000586.1, from coordinate 6,609 downwards.
TTTTCATGACTTCGGAATATGGGGCTGTTAGAGTTCTAACGCTGTAGGTGAAATTTGTTGCCAAAATTTAATGGCAAATAATGAATTTTAACCCATTTTTATTTTGGGAATCAATCAAAGGCAAAAATTCCAAGACCCCAATGTAAATTTCATGATTTTCCATGACGCGAATTTCATTTAAGGACTTTTCCATGTCTGGTAGACACCCTGTATTTTACGGAATTGGGACACTGCATTGAATTAACGTTCATCCAGGGATTACTGTTCAACAACCTCCACATAAAACTTTAGGATAATTATCCACAGCCTCTAGAACACATGTAATATCAAAAAAATGATTGTTTCAACTTAAATCCTAACACTCATTGCCTAATGACAACTTGGGTGTGCTGCTGATCCCTATTATGGTTGATGCATGTCAATTACATTTAGTAACATATATTTTGACGATATGAATCACGCAACAGTGAGGGAGTTCGACCTGGTAGATTGTGGATGCAAAGAGGAATATTGCCCTCAGTGGATCAGTTATGGGAATGTAGGGGTTGGGCCTCAAATACAATTTCGGAAGTTGTTGGTGTGTCATTTCTTCCACAATTTTACTTACCCAGCAGCTAAATACAACTGCACAGGTGACAAATAATTGAATTAATACTCATAAAACTAGGTCATTAAGTCATACACAACACAACACGTGATAATAGCATCAATACTTACTCGTATTGTGTTCTTGAGTGTTTCTGCTTCTTGCCGTAGACTATCTAACTCATTCATTCTGCTATATAATTACGAAATTAAAAATACCTGAAAGTAAGAAAATAAGCAATTAGTAAATGGACGCTTAAAAATGTCAGCCATCTACGAGTAAAACGGAACAGGTTTAGCATACATGTACGTCAATTTATCAGTAACGGTGAATTCAACCAAAAATTTAAGATTGATGTGTATCTATCAATTAAAGCATCTTGGGTATCATTAATGCCGCACAACTGTTGCTAAGTGTTGAGTCATTAGGATAACTGAACAAAACCGCAAAAATGTCACGATGACAACAGAACAAAGGCAAGTATTTTTGCATAGCGATCTTGTTAGTTGGGAAGGGGGAAGCAACAGCTTGTTAACATTCAGCAAGTCTGCATGAGCTCTTGAAAGAATAGTTTACTGAGCTACATGTATTACATTTGCATGATTCAATTTTGGCAACAATTTGGTCTTCTAGTTAGACCATACTCACTCGTAATTTAGCTACTTATTGAGTTGGGGCCATTCCAAGGCAATAATACGAGAGGATGGAGTGTGAAAAACAATTCAAGCCAGATGTATTGAAATAAGAAGCCTTCAAACCCAGACTGGAACTCAAACGTACTTTGAATACATTTCATAAACAAACGTTTGAAGTCAACTGTGACCATCCAACAGCATAATGAATGCATTTATTAGTTGCATAAGCATGCAGTTTGTTGTCGACTAGTCCACATCCTCTTCACATGGCAAAAAAGGCACTAAAATCGTCTTTTTGTTATTCGTCAAGGAGCAGAGATAAATGATAGCAATCGTAAGAGGTAGCAATTGTGCAACTGAAATGGCAAACCACGTACCACTGTGCAATACTATTAAATAACGGAGTGCTTAAAGGGTAAGCCAATTGAAATTTGGATCCGACTAGTGAAACTTAAAAACGGCGAATTCTCCCACTGTACTCATGGCCTAATCTACATTTTCTCCATTTTATATTGATGATGGTCTCCATGTTGCCAAGTATCTCGTCGGTACACACCTGAATGGCAAATGGCCAAACTCTCCAGGATACGGAGAAATTTAACACGTTAATTAGCCGAGTGTCTCAGGATTGTTTTATAAAATACCAGTTGGGGGATTTGTTATTCGGATTCTGCAAATTGTCCTTCTACAGCAACAACAAAGACGAGTTCGTGCACAAGTCACGCCTTACGAACAGGCCTAGTTATAGAAGGACAGGTCATGGTTCCATTCTGCCATCTTGATCTGAGTTGAGCTTATCAAATTTTTCTCCAAATTTTGGTGGACACTTCCTGAAACTCAGCAGTGTGTTGCGTGAGGTTTTGCATACAAAAATGAAACGAGTGGTTTTTGTGAGGTAAACCAAATTGGTATGCCTTTTTTTTCGATTGACATTATTTTTGGATTCAAAAATAGCCCCACAAGTCAGGAAACGTTTCGACGTCGATAAATTTACAAGCCACATGGCTTCGAACCAGTCGTCGCAACATGCATGAATCCATTTCAACACTGACCTGGCAAAAAATGGTGTATTGAATGTATCAACCAAAACCTTCATTCTCAGAGCAACATAGGTTAAAAATAGGTGCAGTGAAATGCACAATGGGCTATATGTTTATTTGCTAATAGAGTCGTGTGAAAGTAAACTAAGCGATTGCAAAACAAACCAGTATTCCATTCACCTTTACTTTTCGAATAACGCGCATCTAAGACAATTTAATCCACTAAAGCTGCCATTTGTTCTAACCACAGCAGAATATTATCCCTACGCCTTATAATGTAGTTGCCAATAAGGTGACTAGCCTACTTGTTATAGACTATAACGCTAACTGTAGCCATTTTCAAACTTATTAGGACGGCATTGATTTTATTCAGTCAATTGACGACTACGTGATCAGTCTATATCAACCTGAATACCGAGCAAAAAAATATACCACATAATAATTCGTTTGTGCAACTTGACCACTGAAATGTTATACCAGTTTTGGTTCAAAATAAAAGTTCAAGTTGTGAATATGAAATCTCGTAGTATACCATTTACAGTTGTTTGAACTACTGACAATGAGCAGAGGCTGTGAGGATTGCTATTATTCAAAGAGTGATAAGCCACACCCAATTGAATAAAGAAGTACCCTTGCTCACTTGTGCAGGTGTAATGCACTGCCACATAATTAACATTTAAATCTATGTGGAACTGACAGACACTGCCATGGGTGTGCAACGTACGGAATACTTGCACAATAAATTGTACGTTGTTTTCCAAAATGGGCATCCTTAAATTTATCATAATGAGGGGAAATCAGAAATTGAGCAGGAAGTCACTATCCTAAAGGGTAGAGGACGACTAATTGAGCTTGGTAAACACCACCATGTTGATGAATTCATGTACATAGAGCATTAAACGTGCCATGCAAATTTTATATTTAACCATGTGAACAGAAGTTCAGAACTACAACTCTAGCAACTAGATCATCACAAAATAACCCCAAAGGTGGGATGGTGACACATTTTCCATTCACAAAGCTCTTTGGCGGTTATCAATTTGACATTTGGCAAAATACACATGCATATTGCAATGTGGATTTTCCATGCATTTGTTCAACTGGTGACAACTGGCATATTATGACAGCGTAAAATGTATAAATGTGCCACTTTTATGTTGACTTAGTCAAATGAAACAAGGCTAACCATAAGAATAATTGATGAAAGCTCCAATAGAAAAGATTTTACAAAACATGAAAAACTGCCAACAACACTAACGACTGTATAGTGATAGCGGGGCAGGTTTCACAAGGTTGAAAGTTATAATGCAACAGGCCTAACATAGCTTAAAGGCTGCATGTAAGTTTGTACATGTACTGATATTCACAGGTCTCATAACCTGTACAATCGGAATAATCAGGTTTACTTAAGACTTATCTCATGCAAAGTTGCATCTAATGCCAACCTTGAATAAGTTCTTGAAGGATGTGCATCAGAAAGCAGCAATTGTTTACAAGTATCATACACGAATTATTGGTTAAACCTTGAGGTGTTCTTATCTTTAAATACGCCTAAGACTGCTTATAAACGTGGTCAGAATTAAGGCAGTTACCTAGTTTATCAGTGTTTTAAAAAGTTTTAACTTGTATATGTCTACTCTAGAATGTACCTGTTTACATTTGTTTACGTATCGCACGTTATCGCTCGTTCTTGGTTAACTTTTAAAATTTGCAACATTTCGGGTTACCAAACGATCAAGGAGTGATAACATCGACCATCACTCGAACCTACATAACTAGATCAAACCACACGACCTCATCTTATTGGTTGCTAGGCCTATTTAGGACACGGGTAATTTGAGTAAACCAACAAAACGCTGAAGTTCGAATGTTCTCATCATTTTTGGAATCTGTTGAATGAGATGGAGCATATGGTGGTACCCTTAGCTGCATCTTATTTATAATGAATGTCCAAAGTTAATCTGCAAACGTAGGCAAATGCATGCTTCGTAAATAGATCTGCAGATCAAATTCAGACTGAGAAATTGATATAATGAAAAATGCAGACTTATAGGCTACGTACTGTATAAAAGCACTACATCGAACCTATTGCAAGGCCAGTAAGGGGTAGCGAACACAAATGAATGAAATTTTGCAATAATAATGCCAGATTAGCTGCATTATTACAGGATATTTCCATCATCATACAACAGTGTACTTGATCTGTGAAGGCAGCTTCACCAACACAATCACAATAGCTGTTAAAATTATAGGCCTACCTATTCACAAATGAAAATCATATCGTCAGCTGTGTGAAGTTACGTTCATCCCACATGGATTAGATTACTTGGAGATATAGGTTTACAAGCCATATTTAAGATTTTTCTCATATTTTGGCACACAGTACTGCTATATTTTGAGTGCCAAAAGAATAGTTCATTGATCAAAGCAGGCAATGGTACTTCCACACTATTGCTTGATCTCAGTAGAACTCAGTATTTCAAAATAACACAGCAATGACGTTTCCGTCCAAGAAGAAAATTAGGTCATGAGAATTCACTTGCATACACAACAACTAAGGTCTGATGATCTTTTCCTCTTGCTTTTGTACAGTAAGATTCCAATGTACATGTATTTACATGCATTTTGGAACGTTGTTTTTTGCAGGCATAACACATGCCTACAAGAATTCCGCCATGGAATTTACCAACGACAGCGTATTTATAAGATGTACTGTTTATACTAAGAAGCACTTGTTTTCCCTACCTAAATGTGCTATGTTTACGTAGTTGCTAACACGCATAGCATAGCCTACTCTTTAGTTACCACCTCAATAACTAAGTTAATGTTTTGATATTTCCCATTTGTGATCCAGGATGTGAGGTTACAGAAGCAAGTACAAGCCATGTCACGCGAATTTAAATGAGAATCCTATCCTTGCCATTTTGAAGTAACAACTTAACAGTGAACATAGGTTTTTACCAAACTCAAAATTAATTCAGGGAATGACAGAACAGGTGAAGGTGTTCGATGTATAACAGGCCCTGCTCTCCAGCTTAAAAACACTGTTTAGGATGTCAGTTTCATTCATTTATTCATCGCAATTGCAAAGGAGAAAAACCTCGAGATGAGATGCAGGTAATTAAAGTGGAACCCAATTCACCCAACATACTCAAAGAAATATACGAGCTTAAATCCACACCTACACTTAGGCGAATTGCTGCAAAATTCAAAGTAATACATTAAATAACATCACGTGACTGTGAGATTGCTAATATTGGTCATGGTTTTTAAACATACTGACGACGGTGTGGAAAACGAAAGGAAACTAGGCTTAACTCCAACTGCTATACCGGTATTTATAGGTCAATGTTACGTCGAAATTGGCTAAGAAATTTGGACAATTATGAGCTGTCCGAACGATCAAACTGCGGAGGTTTTTTCCTGGGTATTTTTCATTAAACTCAAAACGACAGAAAACGAAAACAAATGCAATTATCCAGAGTAGAGAAGTGCATCTGACGGATCTCCGTCAACATGGCGGCTCCAGCCGGTATTAAATACAATCACAGCAGCTCCAGTTTTCACCACAGTAAAAATAGGCTTAAAACGGGGCTCGATACATCTGTCCAGGAGCAGAGACTACGGTCAGCAGCCAATGCATAACAGCAGGGTGGAAAATCCCTAAGCCCAGCAGCTTGGAATGAATGAGGGGAGAATCCTCCATCTTCGAAATAAGAAATTCGAACGGGAAAATTGACCAGAGAGCGGTTTCGGAGCCGCCATTGTGCAAACAAATCCCTCCTCCCCCAATTTCAAATGCAATTTACTGCAAAACGCCGCATGCATTCGTCGAGACAAATGACGGGTTGGTTGGGCGAGATGCTGCCTGTTCATCTGCAAAAAGCCGGGATGGACAGCCAGGTTGAGATTGGTGAAAATTTGTTCGGGTTGAGGTAATGCCCAGACGAGGCCCAGCAACACCCTCCATTTGCCATTGGGGAACCGCGCACCTTCGCCACAAATGTCTAGCGCAGAAATTGGAAACGCTCACTTACTTTTATAAAATAATCCCGGAGGTACAAATGATTCAGGGACGCATAAAATCCAAACACCGACAGCGAAATTCTTTACAAATTAACCCAGAAAAATATTTCGCGAAGGGATCCAGCTTGGACAGGGTGCGGTTTCCTTGCTCCAAAAAGCGAAAACCCCGTAGTCTCGGAAGAGGATGCGACTGCGCAGGCGCGGCCACTCCATGACGTCAGCTGTCGATTTGGCTGGGAAAATTCGGAGGCGAAATCGTTTAAGGATTGCCGCCTTCCTGCCGGATGGGCGCCATTTTTGACCCAAAATATTTAGTATGGAG
>JAQGAF010000585.1:0-46902 GCA_034687865.1 Kryphioiulus occultus | reverse complement strand
GTGCTATTTCGTATGTTGACAGCCGGATGACATGTACATGTACCTCCAGAAAAGCCACCTTTGCAAGAAGGCGTTACCGCACGTTTGGCCTTCTTCTTGTAATATTTCAGATATTATTCTTATCAGCTAATACAGGTAATTTGTTAGCAAATCACTGTGTAATCAAGTGATTATAAAACTGCATATCTAGTGCGCAGATAAATGTGGTTTGCGCTTATACATGTATAGACATGCACGTAATTTATTCATTGATCAATGCAGTTGGCTGAATAAATTTGGGTTTTCGTAAATTTGACGTTGGCATGTCATGCTTTTAAAGTAGTTGTCAATGACTCAACGTCAAGGTTCATACTACTCGTCTATAGTGTTGCTAACTATAAAATTCATATATTGTTTTCTCAGTTCCTTCATTGATGTAACATGACTTTTGAAAGAACTCACTTGAAAATCGTTTCTCATTTAGAAATCTAAATGGTGGATTTCTGGGGTGGAATGCTACAGTCCAATAGGGGAGAGACTCATAACAAATTGCTACAGGACCACAAAAACAAAGAATCTGGCGATGCTGGCAAATCGAAATCAAACTTGTTTCGTAACGTCCTCAACTCTGGCAATGATTTCATCACGGAGCTGCATTGTAAGCTGAACGCTGCCCTCAGCCTAGATTTGGATGATGACGAGGACAATGGGGGAGATGGAGACGATGATGACGACTCGATATTTGATGCTTATACCAAAAACAGGCAGCGAGATAGCGGAGGGGACTTTGGTGGGTCATCGTCCACCACTTCCGATCTGTACGTGGGAGGCAGCGTGGCCAGCAGCTCCAGCCGAGGCATAGGGAGTGGTCATAAGTGGTCGAAATGCGAAGAGTTTCCCAAATACAGGATTCACCAGCCATCAATGCGCCACAGCAGCAGACATTCACACAAGGCAAAATCAGATTTGTCCAAGCCGAAGCTCGCTGTACTGGACAAGCCGCATCGGAAGCCCAGAACCAAAATGACCGAGGTTGACGTGACCGTACATTCGGATGCAATAAGCAGCGCGGAGTCCGCTTCTGAACCAGAGCTGAATGAAATCTGCACTGCAACGACCACCAGTATCGAATCGTCCAGCATGGGGCACTCCGCATCGGAGGGATCGCTGCTTTCTTGGACGTCCAGTTTAAGCTATGATAGCCAAGCTGATGAAACCCACGTTGAATGCATGGATTTCATGAAGCTGTTTGTGGACAAGCTCTTCCAGAACAAGTATTCGAATTTTGAATGTTATTGCAGTTCCTTTTATCAGTTTCAAGGCATTGAATAACCACGTCGATAGAGAATTTACACGTGCACTAAAAGCGGACATCATTAAAAGTCAACACGTTTACACGACTGGTCTTTTCAATTCCTGAAACCGATAACTGCGAACAAATTGTACTAAAATGATTTTTTTCTTCAATCTCATTTGTATGCTTCTATCATTTTTGGGTTTTCAAGTACTGGTATAACTCTTGAAGAAAAAGCAAAATTTGGTGAACTTTGTCGGGTATGCTTTTGATAATGTTTCTGGTAGTTAGATATTGACATGCAGTACACGCAGGGGACGTTTGAGAATGGTTTCAGTCCGATTATTAACCTGCTCAGCTTTGTTGCTAACCACTTATGCATGCAAGCTTCCCTCTTGATTGCTGGACTTAAAGAACGACCGCTTGAAATCCCTCGCATGGCTAAATGCATGGACTTTGACAACAATGTCAGTGTAATTTGGAGACAAATTAGCTTTCAGGCATGCATACATACATAAATACATTTCACATGCATGAACAAAACTTGTAATCTTGAGAATTTTGAATTTGAAATTAAGGCTGAAGCTGGGAGACTCTGGTTTTCTCGTTACGTCAACACTCAACGTGTTAATAACAAGAAGGTGGGCGAATCAACGTTTTACAGTCTGGTGCAATATTTCGCCATTTGCCTATTCGAATGTGCTGAAGCAGACGACTACACTCCTGCTAAATCTCTGATGAATATGTGCTTCACATTTTATCACGAAGGTACTACAGAAAAGATCTGAAACTATTCAGAAGTGCCCTATAATTTATATGCCTAAATCAAATGATCATTCTTGTCCTGCCGATAGTAAAATTTTGTTATGGTTTATGATTGTTCTAGTGGCTGTTCCTGGTTGTGAACCCTACAAAGAATTTCTATATTTGTACCTCAAAGAACAGCCGATTTGGCAATCGTTACGTTTCTGGAATGCAGCCTTCTTCGATGCTGTCCAGTGTGAGCGAGCACATAAGCCAGTTATGACCAGGGAAGATCTAGAACAGTACAGTCCAGAGGAAGTTATCGATGAAAAGCAGTTTCAAGAAAACATTACTTTTGGGCAGCTGGGGTGAGGATGCATGGAAAATGAATGCATTTTCAGTTTTGGGCAGTTTGTGCAAATAATAATTTTTATTTTTTTTCCAGCTCATTTACATGCAATATGCACGCATTTGGTCTCAGTCGAGAACTCTGTTTAGAGTTTTTACGAAAACAGTCTACCATTGCAAACTTGCGATCAGGTATACATTTTGCAGTATTACTGTCCGAACAAACAAGTCTCCCATCTTGTCATGGTAGAATCGCCATTTATTAATTTAATTTTTTCATTTATTTTTTGTAGGTCAAGTGAAAATGTTAAGGGAGAATATAGAGCGCATGTACCGAGAGACTCGAGCATGGCGTTCATAGTTAAATGTTGTACTTATCGTTAGTTTACTCCGAAAAATGGAAAGCGCTATTGTACAACATCGAGCCAATGGATGTTACTTTTCTGCTGTAACACTATGTTCTCAGCATTGATTACATTCCTAAATCTAGATAACTGAAAACCCAATCTGTGTCCAATGACATCATTAGCTGCTTCTTTAGCTGCTCAGTAGTGTCATTTTAATGAAATCCTAAACTGAAAGGATTCAATTTGATCCAGAATGAACCAAATGACAGAACAGTGCTTGACAATTTCAGAGTGTAGTAGTTCTTCGTTCAACCAAATATGAAAACTAGTTATTTTCAATGTAGTTACATTCTATGCAAGCAGGCAATCTCGCATAGTTGCTTGAAAAATACAAAAGTCGCAAACTCGTTGTGTATATCATTTAGAAAATAGGATCATATCTGCACGCAGCACATTGGAGTGGTAGTGCTTTTTGCAGGATCATTTGAGCATGCTACACAATTATTTGAATTGAAAATTTATAAATAGTTTTGTATTTGTGTAACTATTTTGAAAGTGAAGCAAACCTATCCTAGCACTGTCTAGGTAACAAAACGTAATGGTAACATTGAACATTTAACAACGAATGTGACCAGGTTAAATTTGAGCTAACTAACACATGATATTTTCTTTCTCAACCTCCTCTTCAATGCAAATTTTATACAACAGCTTTTATTTCAGATAACCTTGCCTACAAAAAGCATCACGTGATATCAGTGCCTTTCCTGCATCTTGGGTCTGTTCTCAAGGTATGCTTGCAAGTTATCTTCTGAGGCACACGGTGGATTTGTTGTTTGGGCATTGTAGGCCGATGTGAGCGCGTTGCCCTGTTCACCTGGTCACATTATTTGTTAAGTTCTGTGCTTGTGCTTATTATAAGATCGCCTAACTGAATTCTACTCATGCACAACCGAAAATTGTCACGCATTCTCAAAGTCTGTATTTGTCATTGTTAAAATGCAACTGCCTGTAGAATTTGTCATTTAGGATGTAGTTCATGTAATTATGGGACCATTAATGTGTGTATGTATGGAGTTAAAGGACCATTATGGGAAAATTTGCTGCATAATGTTTATAAAACATGCATTTAAATTCCTTTGCACAAATAGAACGATTTACCTATGCATTATGTAGCAAAGAGTCCCAGAAAAAGTCTTTCGAGGAAAACCTTGGAAGATTACGAAATAACAAGTCTTCCAATTGTCAAGCTTTCAGAATAAGTAGCGATAATAAAGTGTACCGATTGTAACCATAAGTCCTTGGATTCAGTTCACTGCTAATTTTTTTGGATATACATCAAAGATGCACAAAAATACTTTTCAGTAAAAAATTACTTTGTCATTTAATCTGTAAATCTGACTCATTAAACAGCTCTGCCACTAAATTCAACTACAAACACAATAAATTTCAATTCAGTTTAAATTACAAATCTATCTTAAGGGAGCCAAAAAAAAATTTAGTCAGTTTACCTTGACTTGTTTTGTTTACTTTCAAAACGAACGCCTAAATGTGAATATGCAATGCTACGCTGAACTGGTCACTTCTTTGTCATTCTTGTCTTTTACGTTTTCCACTTTCTCTTCGGCACTTTTATTCCAGCCCTCAAGTCCCTTGGGAAGTGCTGTATCTTCTTCGAATGATCCTGTTCCCTCTACAAATTCTTCATAAGTGGATTTCTCCTTAAAAGGCCTTGGACCTAACAACTCAATCATGTCCTCTCTACTTAATATTTCTTTTTCTAAAAGCCGCTTTGCCACCTGAAATAATATGCGAAAAACAAAATGAGAATCACTGGTAATCATACTCCTCATTTTTCTGAATATAATCAGGTATGATTTCAGTACTGTAAAAGTCAATTTTGTTAAAATTAAGTTTTTAAAAGCATAACAGTCATAAATCAAAATTATATGAGGAAAATAATCTGATTATTAAATATTACTTGCCTTTTCTACGTTTTCCTTATGTTTCGTTAACAAAGCATGTGTCCGCTGATAGGCGTTATCGATGAGAATTCTGACTTCCGAATCGATTAACTGAGCTGTGGCTTCACTGTACGGCTTATCCATAACCATTTCTCCTGGTTGCGGCATATCGAAGGAAACATTCCCCACCTTTTTATTCATTCCAAAATGCACTATCTGTGATTCACAAATGGAATTAGACACGTGTTTGTCTTCATCAATAGTCTTCCCCTATCTTCTACCAGCATGATGTCATAAAAAACCAACCTGTGCATATGCACTTTGAGTCACTTTCTGTAAGTCATCCTGAGCCCCAGTGGTAATACGCCCAAAGAATATGTCTTCTGAAATTCTGCCCCCTAATGTCATGCACATCCGATCCAGTAGCTTTTTTGCAATAAAAATGTAAACATGTATTAGAACAGTTATTAACATAACCAAATAAATAAGAGAGATTCTCACTTGTTCTGTGGTGTACAAGTACTGCTCTTTTGGCAAATACTGAGCATATCCAAGACCCTTGCCCCTCGGTATGATGGAAACTTTAAGTAGAGGATCGGCATACTCAAGAAACCATCCTGCGACTGCATGACCAGCTTCATGATAAGCCACAGTTTTCTTCTCTTCCGGTTGTAGGACGTTTGTTTTCTTTTCCATTCCTTTAAATAAAGATGAGTTTTGAAGAGGGAATCTTTCCAGTATTTGCCTTCACATGCCATTGGAAAATCAGAAAACAGTACATTTCAAGCACACCAGATGCATACCTGCTACTACTCTTTCAATAGCCTGTTCAAAATGTTTCATAGAGATGGTTTGATTCAAATCGCGAGCAGCAATTAATGCAGCTTCATTACAAACGTTGGCAATATCCGCACCTAAAATACGAAAACGATTAGACGGAAAATATCCATTTGATATCACCTGGGTATAATAAGATGTACCCATAGTGCCACATGTGAATAAAACCATTTTCAAAGATAAATATGAGAATTGGAACACATCGTGACATTGTCAAAATGAGTTTCCAGCCGCCTCATAACCATTAGTAATGAATTTTATTTAAAACAAACCTGTAAATCCAGGGGTGAGTGCAGCCATTTTCCGAGCCAAATCGTTTTTTTCCAACAAGGTTTTCAAACTTTTCAAATGCACTTTAAATATTGAAGCCCTGGGCGAATTTAACAAAACACCATCAAAGTCTGTAATGTCAATTAATCGCCCCGAATTTTCAATTCACATACCTTCCTTTGATATCTGGAGCAGGCACAAAGATTTGTCGATCAAAACGCCCAGGCCTAAGCAGTGCGTGATCTAAAATGTCAATGCGATTTGTTGCTGCCAGTACAACAACATTGGTCGTAGTGTTAAACCCTGAAAGAATAAATTGAACAAGCTATAAATAAAAAGCTAGTGTGTCTTGCCATTGTTTGAGGAAGTTCCTATAATCGGAATGTACCATCCATTTCAACTAAAAGTTGATTCAGAGTATTTTCCTGCTCACTGTGTCCGCCAAAACTGCGACCACCACGCTTACGTCCTACTGCGTCGATTTCATCGATAAACAAAATGCAGGGCGCATGTTTACGAGCCATAGAAAACATATCGCGAACCTAAATAGTTATTAGTAAATTAAATTCATACAATTACCAAATTACTTAACAATTAAGACCAGTAAAGGTTCGAAGAAAACTTACACGAGAAGGACCAACTCCGACGAACATTTCAAGAAACTCAGATCCAGAGACAGTAATGAAAGGTACATTAGCTTCTCCTGCCGTTGCTTTTGCAAGAAGAGTTTTCCCAGTGCCTGGAGGACCCGTTAGTATGGCACCTTTTGGAATCTTTGCGCCAAGATCAAGGTACTGTTGAGGATTTTTCAGGAAGTTCACAAATTCCATGATTTCTACTTTAGCTTCTTCGCAACCAGCAACATCCCTATTAGAACGAGAGCAACAACCTCGACTTAATAATAAGTTATTGAACATAAGAATAGAAAATTACAAAAGTAAAAATGAAACTTTGAACATACTTGAACTTAACCCCAATATCTGTGGAATTAATTAGCTTGGCAGTACTTTCACCCATTCCGAAAATTCCACCCCCTCGCTTTCCAGCTCCACCACCCATCAAACCAGCAGATCGTCGCATCATCCAAAATAGGAATCCAAACAGAAGAATTGTTGGTAGGAATCCGACTAAGCTTGAACTATACAACGCAAATCAGCATTTTAATTTTACACCCGATTACTTTCCTAATCTGTATCAATTCTGGAACAATTTACGATTCACTAAAACAATACGAAAATAAAAATGTTGATCTAACCCATCCATTTCACTTTTGTAAATGACTGGTACGAAATTCGGTGGTTCGATATTCATTTCTAGCTGAACATTCTCGAGATTCCGTTCAAAGGAATCAACACTTCCGATGTTAAACCATAACACATTCTGAAAGCGAAGCATTAAAATCACTATTACTAGAAGAACTATTCCATTTATAATAAAAACAAAGTTTAAAAATGATGCGACCTACTGTCCCTTCTATTTGGTTTCCAGGAAACAGTTTAACTCGCACCCATTTCTTGTTAACAACTTCTAGCCGCTCCACCTGCACATCAAAAGTGAACACGAAGGGTAAAGACGTTGTTTTGTTTTAAAGAACACGCACTACAGGATATCATCGATTTCTTACAATGCCTTTGCCAAGAAATCCATTGCAAAATTCCTTCCAAGTTATTTCTTTGTATCGCATTTCATTATAAGCCAAGGCGCCTAAAATCCCTAATGTGCTGACTAGTGCGATTGTCATCCAGCGATTCTGTTCATCTGACGTGAACGGGTTTTTGGGGCCCCTGAAAGCAAATAATTGTTATTTATTGTATTAGCACATATTTCATTTAATAATAAATTTGTAAACTAATATTGATCACTGAATGCTAATGTGTAAACATACTTTCCACCCCCTGAACCCCCACCAAAGCTACCAAATGGCCAAGGACTTTCAGGGCTTCTCTTGGATGGGACATCTTTTTTTGCGCCTGTTGACTGGGACGGAACATCCTTTGATGGCTCTAAATATGACGAACATTAAAGATCAGATTTTATAGAATAAAGCTGTCGGATCAGCAACATGCTCGAAACCCTTAGCTCGATCGAGCTTTAATGCAACAACCTATACCTTTTATTTCAGGTTTTTTGGTTGATTCTGCACTCCCAGCAGATGTACCAGTCTTTTTGGAGTTGGGAAAGTACTTCTCAAAACCTTTGGGTGGTTTTTCACATAGCAAACGCCACTGCCTTAGCAATGCAGTCAGCTGTGTTGGTCCTGGCTGATTTTCCAAAAGTTCCAGTCCATGACGAATCTTCATTTGCAATTCATTTTAATTATATAGATTATAGAGATTCGAAAGAAATATTTTCAGCAATAACGTGAACAATGTAAAGGTTACCTGGGACGATGTCAAGTGCGATCTAACCGCACTTTTCCATAAAAGTCTCTCGAATTTTTTAGCGGCATTTATAAATCTAAGAGCCATTGCAATCTCACGAGTAAATTCAATAAACTATTTACAGCAACAGAATAAAATTGCATCATCTAATTAAGAGAACATTTGAAAATGATGATTCGCCGCAATCCCATCATTTTGCGACTGTCTCATGAAACAATTTGCGGGTACATGTAATATGATGCAATTGATTGTGGAACATTTTTTGAAACAAAACTGTCAATCATTATATTACATAGAATAAAAGGGGCATTTGTTTGCTTGAATTTAAGCAGGAATAATTAAACATCTTTATAAAAAGATTATTTTGATTAAAGAAAAAATATATTTTAAAGTAAAGCTTTATCATACAACACCGTGTAGCGATGATAAAGAATGGTTCCATTTTCAACCAATGAACATCTATGTGCCTTACATCAAGCTAAGCATCACAATCGATCAATCAATCGAAAAATCGTTGTTAAACACTAGTTGTTACCAAACAATCGATTAATAAATAAAAAATCGTTGTGAGACTGAGTTGACCACGTGCTTTGAAATTATCTACATGTACATGATGGCGATGCAGCAACAGAAAACCTCTCAACTTGAAGAAATGGAAAAAGGCACTTATGAGTACTTTTGTAACGTGCTTGATATCGCAGGGAAGAAATTTGATGATGAGGAAGACAAAGGTAATTTAGATTATGGACACCCGTGTCATGTAGGCCTAAGAAAAATTTCTGGCACGTGTCTTAGATCGATACACATACATGTACGAACCAGATACGAACCATGTCTAACCAGAAAGATGTCCTGTTGTTTTATTAGTGGTTTTTACTTTCCAGAAATTTACTTCAGAAACGTGTTCAATGCGATGGAAAATCATGAACTACAGTTGATCTGTCATAAAAGATTGAGCTACGGGGTAGCAAACTTGATGAGCTTCGCTGATGACAAACAGCTTTTACTCCTGCTGGAAATAATGAGTGACAACATCAGTTTCATTGCCAGTCACCCATGCGGAAGTCACGTCTTGCAGTCCATATTGGAAATTGGTTTAACTCGCATTGCTACTCCCGAGATGGTAATTGTATACGCCTAGCTTCACTGCATAAGCAAAATTGAGTTCTCCTACATTTATTTGTTAGAGATTGTTGCAAAATTTACTGTATGCGAGCCTACTGTTTTCTATAAGCTGCCAATAAAAATCTCATTTCCTTTAGGATGAAGATCATGGAATGCTTGCCAATAGACTTGTTAAAATTGGCACCAGTGTGATGGAAAACTTGAACGAGATGCTAAAATGTTCACAATCATGCCATGTGATTTGCACGATGTTGGAAGTTTTCAGTGGTTGGAAAGCTGGTCACATATTAAAAGGCAAAAAAACACGTGACTACGAACAGAAAAGTTATAAAAACAAAGGTGGGTACGTGTGATTAGTAAAAACCATTTGCAAGAATATAATCCATAATTGCTTCAGAAGTAATATTACAAAATGTTGCAGGACACGAACTTGGATTGAAGGGAAATGTTGAAGTTCCAGAAAAATTCTCAAAAGTGCTAAGAAAATTGGTTGAAAATCTGATGCAAATTGAAGATCTTGAAGGTACAGAATTCAATAAATGAACAATATCGTTTTGCCCTAATATATACCGAGTAGTAATTAAATTATCTTTTTTAGGCAAATTAGCAGAGCCCAGTTCATCTATTGTAGTGCAAACAGCCTTATTTGTTTTAAACAAATGTGATCCAAAAACGTGTCACAAATTAGTTGAGGTTCTGATGTCAAAATTATTTGACGACAGCACTAGAGTGATGAATTTAATTTCGTCCTCCATCTATTCACCTCTGGTTGAGAAAATCATCGAAGCATTAACCCCGGAGCAGTATACTTCCTTCGTAGAAAAATATATGAAAGGGAAACTCAACAAAATTTGCATTAACCCATTTGCCAATTTTGTTGCACAGACTCTGTTGAGAAGCTGTCCATCAAAAGCAGAGGTAGATATTTAAAGATAGTTTCAAAAAATTGAGTAGATGCAATTTAACCCATTTTCCACTTAATCTGCTCCAAATAACATCTGAATTTCAGTTGTGAGCATGTTTTGAGAGCCTTTTTACAAAACAATCTCAAATCCTGTACTTTCTTAGTTGCATATCTCAGCTATTTTGGGGGGAAATGGTTTCATGCATTTGCTTAGCAAAGATTAATCATTACTGCACTTTCATTACAGTTGGAAAAGCTGTTCGAGGAAATCGAATCTAGCTGGTCTGATATTTCAAGTGCTCACCATTTGGGAGTTCTTGTTGCTCTATCATCTGCTTGCGCAAAACTAGGCTGTTGCCAAGCAAAATTTGTTCAACGTACTTGCGAGCTACTAAACTGTTCCACGCCAAATACCAAGGAGTTATTTGTTCCACTCGTAATTAGATGGATGCATTATGAAGACTTCACCAACGAAAGAAATAAAAGCATACTTTGGAAATTAAACTATCATGGCTTAGTGATAGCCCAAAACATGCTTAGATTCCAGAAGCCATTTGTTGTACGTATTAAGACTTAAATATTGAGAGTGCAAATGCCTATTAATTACAATTATGACCATTTTAATCGCAGGTAACTGAAAGCTTGCTTAAAATGGCACCAAAAGATCTCTTGAATGTGTTCTGCCATTCATCCGGTTCATACCTTTTGGATGCATTTGCTGAAAGTTCCACAGTTGGCAGAATAAAGAAAACCCTTTTAATCGACCGACTGAAGGCAAGTTTCGTCCCACATATTTAAATCGCATACGTTGTCATTTCAATAGAGCAAATCGACATTTTCCTTTAAATTTGTTACATTTTTTTCTGCAGGGCAATTTCACCAGATTGGCTTGTGACAAGTATGGCAGTCGTTGCATTGAGAAACTTTGGAAATATCTAGATGTTCAAGGAAAGGTTCCCATCGTGGAAGAATTAGCTAAAAACGAATTCCAGTTGAAAGATAATAAGTTTGGGGCACTAGTCTGCAATTCCTTCGCTGTCGACTTATATAAAAAAAGACCCAAGGACTGGACCAATTTGCTTAACAAAGGAACGAAAAAGAAACAAATGTTCAAAGATATTGTAAAAGTGGAAACACAGAAGACTCCCAAAAATAAAAAACGAAGACTTGTATAACTTGTAAATCCCTGCACTAGTGGTCTAATAAACAAGTTAAATGGATTATCAGTTACTCAATGAAATTTTTCCAGGAACTATCACATTTAACATGCAATAAGCTCATCAAATCAGATGAGTGACAGATTTGGCATACTAACACTATCCTTATCAACAACAATTACATATAATGCTTTAAACCCAGAAAAGTTCACCAACAGCAACACTTGCAAAACGATGTGGCAATTTATTGAAATTCTGATACCAGTTTTGAGAATTACAATCAAACTAAAAATGAACAAACTTCCAAATTTTTCAGATCGAAAAATACAACTTTCAAGTCTAGAGTAAAAAATTTAATTGTTCAATCAAATTTTCCACATTTCTCAGTAAATAGGATTACTTTTAGTTAACACTGTATACCTTTACGTTTAAGTTACCTGCAGAAAAGCATTTGGGGTGAAATTTCTGAATACACTTACTAAATTCTTATTCAGGTATTCAGGAGATTCAAAAATTAAAGTAAAATCCTTACTAAGCTCTGGAACTCTTCAGGGCTTACGCTTTGGTTTTACATTTTTAAAGGAAATTTAAAGACATGTACCCTTTTAAGCTTCTTGAAGCATTACTACAGGTTTTTAACCGGGTTCATCTTCATTTTTCTATTCATTCTCACTTTGAGCATAGTTCTAATTAGCCCTAAAAATAAATTTGCTAGCACATGCTAGCAATGCATATTTAATGCAGTAGTGAAATTTTTAAGGAACTAATAAATTAAGAGCAGACAGTTTTGGTCAAATCTTCAGAACTAACCAGGTTAGCAATGTTGTAGCATGCTTATGCTTACCAAGTAAAAAATAACGATGAAAATGGGGAAGATTTAACTGCGCTGTACCCAAATAAAAATGTCCGGAAAAGCTTTAATAGTACCAAGGTTGGCAACGAGAACCAGACTTGCTTACCAAGCTGTAGCTTTATCTGCTCCAGGAGCAGTTGGAGCTTCACCCCATCCCTTTTCTTCCGTTCTGGGCAAGGCCGGAGCTGGTGCAGATTGCACCGTTGTGGCATTGGACTCGCTCTTGTTCTGCAATCCTCGAGACCTGTTGTTAAATGCTGGGTTACCGGTTCCAGAGGACCTGTTAAACATGGAATAACCTCCTCGACCACGGCCTCGTCCACCACCACGGAATCCTCCCCTGCCTCTGAAGCCACGACCCCTGTACCCTCCTCTCCGAGAGTAATTTGTTGCAACGCCGAACGTTTCCACATTAAGTTTCAATTCATGGCGCCAATCCGGACGTTTAAAGGAGCTTTAAAAGAAAGTTTACCAAATTAAAAGAGTTGTGACCATGAAGAAACATTTTCAAAATTGTCATAGATCACAACTTGCAACTAATGATTTCACAAGCGTACGAGATCAACTATAAACTAGCATGCCCAAGAGTTGCTGGGGTTCGGTTTATTACTAAACTAAACCTCGTTTCTTGCCTACAGCAATTTTCTAAAGGTCTCAGATTTCCCCATTAGTGGCTAGTTATGGGAACACAGTCAATTCCATCATAAATTCAGTTTTGTGGGAATAAACTTACCCTCTACTTCTTTCAATGGCCTCACAAGAAATGCTGTCGAAAAACGATTTTGCTTTATCGTAATAGGTTACACTGTCGTCCTCTGGTTCTCCTTCAGTTACAGCAGTCTCATTTCCAGAATCCTCCTTTTTCTCCTTCTCTTCTACAAGAGTGAAGAAGGTTAGAAAGCTGAAAATTCTACAAGAAATTTAAAGCAACATCTATACTGACCAGGAGTTATCTTCACTTTAGCAAACTTATTCTCAAGTTCTTGAAATTCAGCATTAGCTTGTTCAAAATCAAATTCTCCTTGGAAGTTCAGAGTTGACGACCTCTGTCTTCCAGGAGCAGCATTGCCACCCCCTCCACCACTACCGCCTCCTCCTCCTCCTCCTTGCCCTTGTCCCTGTCCTTGACCTTGATTAACCCCTCTTCCACGAGGCTGCCGTGGACCACCTAATCGACAGAATAAGTTTTCGTAAATGGAGTCAATAAAAGAACTCCAAATTCGGTTATTAGAGCATACTCACGCCCCCGCTGTCCCTGATTCTGCTTAGGAGCACCCCAGTTTTGCTGCGAATCAGCACGATCTCTTCCTCCTTGGCCTTGACCCTGACCTTGGCTCCGCTGCTGTCGCATTCCAGGTGCCCCAGCATTAGCTCTCTGAGAGCCTCTTCCACTACTAGTACTGTCACCGCTTTTTCTACCATCCCTCTTGTCTTCCTTCCCAGTACCTATCCCTAATTTTAGTGAAAACATTATTGCAAAGTTCATATTTTACTTAAATCTAAATTGCTAAGAATAGTCATGAACGCACCACCTGATACTTGCGTTCCCTGATCAATGGTAGGGCTTCTGCGCTTGGTTGGAGTCCCACTTCGAGAACCCAGACTTTCCACTACATTTTAACAAAGTCAGTTCACGTTTTAAGTTGTTAACAAAGAGGACAATTTTGTTTTCAGGCTTAATTACCAGGTTGGGATGGTTGTATCATTGTTGGAAAACTTTGAACTTGAGGCATCTGCCCCATCAACGGAGCAGGGTAGGCGGGATACCCCGCAAGTCCACCAATTGTACCAAACGGCTGCTTGAAGCCAGTTTGCTGGAACGTTGAAGAGGGTGTAACAGCCACGGAGTGCTAGAACAAGATATTCACAATGAACTTTTATTTGAAATTCAGGCGCTTCAGAACGAAATTGAACCCAAAAGACCAAGTCAAGTTCTGCTCTAGTAAATTTCATCAAATTTTTAAAAAGTTCATAGGAAGCAATTGAAATTTGGAGAGCAGTCAAATCAAAGAAGTCTATTGTTGAGCCATTTCATTACCTGCACAATAGCTGGGTCGTTGGGTAACCCAGGCATAAGGGGCGGCTGTGGTTTAGGGGGTTCACAAACCCTGATATCCTTGATATCAGACCCCCTGAATATGATGTACTCGTAGACTTCATCTCTTGGGGCAACAGGGCGATCAGTAGGTCTATCTTCTGTCCCAAACGATCGTACTTTAAAATAATCAACAAGATTGTCAAAATGCAGAAACCTCAAATAAACAGTGCATAACTAGCATGAATGAGTGACAATTTGGATTTGCTCATCAATGAACTTTCTGCTAGCAAAGCCAAAAACACAGGAAAGTCGTACGAATAGCTGGTTATTTGACGTTCATCAAACACCATAGCAGACAGATTCACCGCTCTTTGTTATTATCGGCAACGTTTGAAAATGAACAGTTACAGCTGCGGCTATCAAAAATCTTGCGGCGCAGTACGATGCTTAACATCTTAACGCTCTCGAATAACACTCATTCGATTCAGGTAACTCGTAAATTAGCGAATTTGACGCGAAAACAAGCTACGCATACCTTTTGCTAAGGCGACGGTAGACTCTGTCGTATCGATAGTATATAATATGCCTTCATAGCGGATTTCAGACTTTGAAATCAAGCTGATTTTACTCCCGAGATACGGCTGACCCGAAGACATGTCGAAATAATCCTGCTTTGGAAGCGCTCGCTACGATGTTCATAGATTTAAATCGGCGCAAAACAAATTCAACAATCATCACAAATGGCGGGTGCGAATGCTATTTTGTACCTTCGCGAGCAGTGTGACCCAAGGCGATAGGGATATTACACCCTAGATGTGGAATCGTCATTATGCATTATTATTCAATCTTAGTAATTATATTATTTCGTTGCATTTTAATAAATCGTAATACAATTTGTTTCATTAAATATTCGGAGAAAAACACAGTTTATGATAGTTGATTTTAAATAATTATCTAACTTGCCTAGCGTCAATTAAGAAGGTAGTAACATTCGAAAGTAACATTGTCAAAGTTATGCAAATTTGCAGTGCTAATTTACATTTCATCGCAATTTTCTGCTCGCTTTTGAAAACAAAAAAATATTTACATTGAGGAAAGTTTGAATAAAATAGCTAGTTCAAAGTAACGGTTGCATAATATTATAGCAACGATTTAGCCAGTTAATTACTGTAAGAGTACAAATTATGGAAATAAAATTGGTTAAAATATTTGTATATGCAAATTAAATAATTTGGCGCGAATTGTGGAATTTGGAACATTTCAGCCATTAGAGATCTAAATTAATCTTTTAAACAAGAACGACTGTTTAATTGGCTAGACGCAATAAAGTATGACATTGGCACGAAATTCCGATTTAATCTAGTCATACATGTAGATGGCAATGCACTTCTAATTTAATCGAATAAAGGAAATTCGACACTGTTCAAGGTCAATAGGGCAAACAAAAGACACTCCAATATATTGCATAATATTTCTTTTAATTTCAGCGTTGTAAAAATACATTTGGAAAATTGTACAAACGAAAAACTTACTAGTAGAATGATGCGAGTAAGATTGCTGACGTTAAAAAAAAACTTTTCAAAAAATAATTTCAATAAATTATAGAAAATGAGCGTATAAAGCCCATCAATTTACAAAATAATTTGTAAAATAATTAAATTACGCGGTGACGTGACCCCGAATGCCGACATCAGCTTGGGAATCACATAATCTACGGTAGCCATTTACTGTATACAAAAAAAATGACATCGTATACTTCGTGTTATCTACACTGTACATCCAATGAGCGATTAAAACGATAAAAATGCAGGAAGAAAGCAACATCAACTAGCTGCAGCAGTCAGAAAACTTCATTTTCTCTTTCTGCAAGAAAAAAAAACACATTATAAATTAAAATGGATACATGTACACTGTATTAATTAAAGCTCTCCAACATCTAAAAATAACGAGCTGTTACTACTGTACATGTACATGTACATGTATAGTACGTGTCAGATTAAGAGTTGACTTTTTTCACTCTGTCCTCTTTTGGACTTTTGTGTTAGCACGATAACACGCGCCCAACATGGAGATCTTGCACGTGCGATTTTGAATTTCGCGCCAAAATGTATGTATTTTTTAGCATCTATTTATAATTATACAAGTCATTTTCCAAGAAGTTGTTTAATTGTAATGAATTTATAACTTAAAACACTCAATAGTTACACTTAATAAAACTACTGCATTTCATAATATAAAGAATAATAGCCTGATAGCCAAATACGTTATTTAGAGGAAGACAAATACTAGTAGTAAATCGGCTCTATAATCCTGATAGAGCTAGAGAAGAGTGAAAAAGCAACTACCAGTACTGTTTCAATACTTTGATTCAAAATATTGCTTACTTCGACAAGTTCGCCCAATAGATATTTGTCCATGTCAGCCAGAGCCTGCTGGCTGTGCCCTACTCCACGAAAGGCGATGGTGGCATCTCTGCCGGCGTATTCGAGCAGGACTTCATAGCCACCTGGATGCTAAAATATATTACAAAAATATTCTATGAGACTGTCTAAGCTAAGGATTTTGTCATCAATAATACATGCATTACGTTGAGGTAAAAACCCTCTCTAACAATAAAATAGCAATTAAACGTAAAGCAATTACCTCGCTCAAAAAATCAGTCAAGTCATAGACTTTATCATAGATGATCATCCAACAATCACTGGGTTCCCAGTGCCAAGAAACTTCTTCCAAAGTGAATGTTTTCAAGGCAACTTCATTCTGCGGTCTGTCCTGCTTCCACCACGATAGTGGATCGTGTGCTGACAAGCTGCTGGCCAATTTCAGGGTGCTGTTGGCTATAGAAATAACCTGAAATCACATTAGAAATACAAATTTAACTATAAAGTTCTCATTCACTTAACGAAGGAAAAAAATACATTTTGGGGGAAAAATCTGGGGATCTACTGCATAAAAGGGACGTTTAGGTATTATGTCAACATTTTAGGGGGGAAGGGGGTAACCAGAGAGTGAGTTATCCTTCATGTTTCATAACAAATTAGGTTAAAATCCATTGTGTATAATCTAGTTTTGCAAAAAAATTTCGCCTTCAGCAGTTTTTTTTTCTTCAAAAGGGTGTGTACTGGATTTGCTATTGCAAATTCCATGACTTTTCAATGACTTTTCTTTCTTGACTTCAAACAGTTTTCAATGCATATTAAAGTATGGAGCCGTTCAAGTTTTATGTCTCACCACTAAATTGTGATTTTCACGAACATTCTCTACCTACTGTACATGTACTAGTACATATACAGTTTAGTCTACCACAGTGTTGACATATGATCATTGGCTAAAAATTTTAAAAATAAACACCGTAGGCGAAATTTTTTGCTAAATCAATGGCAACAAATCCATGATCCTGATGTAAATTTTATGACTTTTCCATTACTTTCATGACCGGTAGACTCCCTGATGCATTCATGAACATGTACATGTACATGTACATAAAATCTATTATTTCTGGTAACACATTCATGAAATTTTCGCCTATGATTTTCGTATGATTTTCGCCTAGAATTTTCGTACATGTATCTTCGATGGAAATTTTGCGCTATAATCCATCACTTCTGATGAAACTTTTCAAAAATTTTCCCTCACTTCGAAATTTTTTGTCATTGATATCATCAGTTATTGGAGGGGGTGTAAAAACCACGATTTTGTGATTTTTTGCTCCTTGCATAATGTACAGTACATGTATACACAGTACATACATGTATAGTAGTCGTTTAGATATTAGATGTACATGTAATTGAAAGTTTTGGAACCACTGGGGTACGTGAACAATCTGTGACAAAATATCGTGAATGCACCAGATGGCAATGTCTGATGTGTTAAGTCCAGGGCTTCTGGATTACAGCGTCCTATCACTATTGTTATGTCATTTAATTAACAAGATGAGGAAGTTGTAAGGGGTGCCGTTCAAATTTGTAATACAGTTCGTTAACAATTCGACCAATACTCGACCACTTCGTTCTGATGTTTTACAATATCTCAAATTAATTGCTCATAATTTGCCCTGTGTCGGCTGGCATCATCTTATTTCAAGATCATCGTGCAATATGCGATTCAAGGATCGCAATAAAACACCATAACTGATGGAGTGACCTCAAGGTCAGTCGAGGAACAAGCAACGACAGCCAATCCTAAGCGAGAATCGAATGGCAACTGCGGCGACATTTATCACCATAATTATTACAATAATAATTATAATCGCTGTCTCCCCGATGAACCCTTACCCCTGGTCCACGAATGTTTGTCCGTGAACATGTGAGGACGAATAGTTTTAATGACTACACGTCAACTGCAGTATATTGGAAAACTGCTGAAATTCTACAATTCGCCAACGGTACAGAAAATCTGCGACGCATCACGTTAACCATAGTGACCTTGAGCGTCAAGTCTGACCAGTGGCCAAATCCCGTCAATGAAATGCGCCAAAAATGATTTATTAATTGTCGAAATAAGCTTATTGGCGCCTGATTCGATGGGTGATTTGATGTGGTGAAACGCTGGACTTTAAGCTTCAGCTTCCCAGAAATGGGAAAAACTGAAGAGTTTTTTCATCAGGATGTTTGTGTACATTTACGGTAATATTTACGTCCTAAATCAGAGAGAGTTTATCTATCGCCGATTTCGAGTGTGTAATACGATCCACATTGGCTCCATTCAAAATTTCGCAAATAAATAAACTCGTGACACAGAGGGCAGGCAAATTGGGGCCGAATTATCTTTTTTTTTGCCTTTGCGACTGGAGCGCACCCTGTAACGCGCCATTTATGGACGCCCCTTGTTCTCACCTGTTGCCCAATCGCAGCAGCCATTTATATAACGTCCTTACTGTTGCTTGCAGAAAATATAAGCTTTTTTCTCTGAGATGAAACGCTCCAACAGTGGCTGAAAAAACAAAAATTTAACCCATTAGGCTCTTGGAACTTGTATCGACTGCAGAAACATTGGTATCAGTGCCCTTGTACTCCTTATAACGTTTTGAGGAAGGCCAGTGAACTGACGTGAACTCAGGATGGTTAATTGGGGTACGATTAATTAATCGGCATAATATTATGCATAACTTATGCGTCACATGCGATACTGGGCCGGTCTGGACGAAGCGAAAATAAGAGTAAATGAGGTTACCCTTTTGGGATTACACTGACATTCTTTCAATTTCAATCTTCAATGATTTTGGTACATGCACTTACTAGTTTTAAAAGAAAATTGGAAAAAGCAATTTGCTGTACTATACTGTAGCTTTAAAGAAAGTTTCCCAAACGTTAAATCGCGAGTACACCATAACAAAACATTGTAATATAACAAATTAGTTTTTTAACTCTGTTGTGAAACCTGTAATATAACACTAACTTCATCACGTGTGTCAAAGCTTT
Source organism: Kryphioiulus occultus (assembly GCA_034687865.1). Lineage (NCBI taxonomy): Eukaryota > Metazoa > Arthropoda > Diplopoda > Julida > Julidae > Kryphioiulus > Kryphioiulus occultus. The sequence goes on along the minus strand of JAQGAF010000585.1, from coordinate 27,244 downwards.
TACCGGTGTATACTCGCAGTGTACTAAAAGTGACCAAGATTCTTTTATTTTATAATGCAAAATTTACTTTTCACATTATTTGATCATAGAACTGATACTTTTGCAAAAATGACATTCTCCCTTGAGAATAAATTTTGCAGTTATGCTCAATCAACATTGGTTGGTTTCTTGATAATATGTTTAACATTGGTGGTTTTAATCATGAGAGCGTGCACTTTTTCAAGCATACATTACTATAGTTGTTTTTCTGCCTGTTTTTAAGACAAAGCAAGGTGATTAGAGATGCTGCAAATTACATTATCGAAGAAGCCAAAAAATACCTTTGGCAAGCATCCTAAATTATACGTTTCAAGGTTTCCTACATAGCCGCTTGCCATATGGGAGAAGCCCTATACCTACTACTAAACATCGGATATTCTAAATCCGAACATTCAAATACTGCAAAATTAACTTCCCAGATTGATCTTAAGTTAAAAGGGTCATTTGCATATATTATGTTAACGATACGTATGAGGTTAATAGTGGTCAATTTCTTCCTGCCCTTTGGTGAACGCTTTGAACATCATCACTTGATTGATATTGGAATGTCTGCTATACGTCTGTTTATAATTTGTCATGAAAACCAGGTTAGCACGTGCCCTAATTAGAATTCTAGTACGTTGCTATTTTGAATTTTGCGAATATTATTTTGTATATTTCCTCGCAACTATTATTAAAATTATGATGAACTAGCAGTTGGGCCCGTCATTGCCTGGGGCCTATACCTGGGCGGTACATTGACCACCCCCAATTACCTATACTCCCATGAAAAATGTCAAGGTTCTAGAATTTATGGTATATATGTAATACGAAAACAAAATATTACAAAATTTCACCACAATGTGGGACAATGTGACGATTCGGGATTAAGGGGGGAGGGGGTCCAAAAATTAAGAAAAAACAAGGATGTCATACATGTATGTGCACGGCCCCTTTGTGCAGTAATTTCCCTGCATACCCATAAAAGGACCAGAGGCCTTTTTTGCACGCTTTTCTGGGTGTGCAGGCATAAAAGAAAAAGAATAACGTTGGATAAGTTTAATCGATATTTATTCTTTATATAAATTTTTGAAATTCTGGAATAAAAATCATTTCTACGCTTCACTGTCCAATTATATTTTTCCTGTCTGATTTACGAACCATTCGACATGCAGAATGAATTAAAGCTACATGTAGCTTGATGGATATAACTAGAAAATGCATGTCGATAATTCATTCCAAAGCATGGCGTTTGAAGATCTAAACGCCATTTTGCTCCATCTGAGGAACAGTGGAATTTATACTGTAAACGCTTACCTAAAATATGCTTTCAATGGACGTTTCCCTAAGTCACTCGCCTGTATATCGTTAATTCATAATTTTTAATCCCAATTTATCAAAAAGGGCATTTGCCCCACCCTGTAAATCAAGTTAACATGGAGGGTATGGGCAAAAAATGGATACATATATTATAAACTATATGCATGGGTTTGCCCCCCTCCTGGAAAATTTTGCCTCCCCCCTGGAAAGTTTTGCCTCCCCTTGGCAAAAGCCTGCGGGCGCCCATGCATCCGAGTCAGAGAGACATGTGGTATCAGTGTCCGAGTCAGCCTTGTAGGTACATGTATCAGAAAAAAATGTCGCCCCGCGTCCCCATCTGTGTTATTATTAGGTATTGGTCAGGTATGTCCGAGCACCCGTAAACATTGTTTGGCAGGGAATAATGGTGCAAAAAAGCACAGTGATTGAGGTCAATGAAACAGATCACACGCACTGGATGAAAAGGAGAGAAGTGAAAAAGTGGTCAGAAGGCATTTGGATTTTGGAGGTAGAGCCAAGAGCATGAATGGAGCTGCATGCGCGGAAGAAATAAACTTCATCCAGATTTTATTATCAAAAGAGCACGAGTAACGGTAAGGAAATGGAACCATTTTTTTGCTGGAGTTGTTGAGGATGCAATGAATGCCAACTTTATTCATTCGATTTATAAATAAACGGTATAATTTACGATCATCTACGATCTATAGTACGTATCAAGGTAAGAGTGCACAAATTCACACTGCCCTCTAGTGGAATTATAGAGCCGATTTACTGTTCATCTACAGATGCAGAAGAATATAGTTGCCCTAAGCGCTGGCTGGACTTCTTCATATTATGAAATAGTCTTATTAAGTGTAACTATTGAGTGCTTTCAATTATAAATTCATCATAATTTCAAAAAAAAATTACTTAGAAAATTGCATGTATAAAAGTTAATGTAAAATTCGAAAAATTCATCATCTATCGCACGTGCCAGAATTTCAAGAAGGACTCATGCTAACCTGGTTTTCATTACCAATTATAGCGTGCGTATTGATTCATACCAATATCAAAAAAGTGATGAGGTTCAAAACTTCCACCAGAGGGCAGAGGTGGTGGACAACGGCTTGCAAACGATATTAATAATAAAGCAGAAAAGTCAAATATAAAGTTCTTGAACATTGTCAAGCTGCAAAGCTGCAAAGTACATGTCATGCATACCAACCAATGATCACCAAACTATAATAAATCGCAGCAAATGGAAGCTTCATCTGTCTTATCTACCAGACAGTAGAAGGTTCCATTAGCACGACGAATTAAAGATGTCGCGCATATCGAGGATCGCTGCTATCAAAATATTTCTCTTACCTTTCTAATGTTGTTGTGATGCTGCAGGTGGTTCTGTTGACAAGAAATATTGCTTCTGTTAATCAGCCCTAATCGAAGTCTGGCGTTGCACTCTGACGACCTAATGTCTCTCTGTCTCTCTAGCACGTTCTCTTATTATGGTCTTCTGCAACCTCCTCCCTTTTTATAGGCGTCCAGAGATGCAGGAATGTCAAGTAAGATAGCGAAGGTCTTGCATCAGAAAGAGGACGAGGATCGGACACATAATCCGATTGGTGCAACCGGGAGGCAGCGGTTAGTCGAGCCAACCGATTGGTCAAACCTCTTTTTCAGCCTCTGCAAGCGGATATCTGATAGCTGGAAAAGGACACACCACTATCCCGTTTGAAAATAGTGGGGGGAAAATTCGAAATATTTATCATCGTAAATAGTACCCACCATGTGCAAACAACAATCCGTTTCTGATGTGCCAGAAGCTGAAATCCGATAGAAAAACGCTGTTTCTGCGACCTGTCTTATCGCCACTATCCTTCTGATCTAAATTTAGGTCGCCACTGAATGCTGCTGCTATTTCAATGGTAGCTCAGAATCCTCTAGAGTGACCGTACTTTGCACACTCGTGTCTTCACGGTTGAAGTTCATTCCCACTGATGATCATTTCATTAATGCCATTGGAGATTTCTTCAGAGGCTGCCTGCAATAAAATTAGAGAAATGGAAAAAAAAAAGACTTCTTGACATCGAAATACTATTAGTAGTAATGTAGTACATTGTAGCTACTATTCATCAATTACCTCTATCAATGAAGCCACTTGGCCACGTATAAAAGAGTGATCTATGAGCATCACGCAACAGTCACGCTGATGTTTATATTAATTACAATTATGAAAAAAGAAAAAAAAGCACGTTCTTAATACTATCAAAAACCGTGATAACGTCAAATGCTTTGATTTATTGATTTATGAGCAATGGAGTTTCCAATAACAAGATGGAGCCCATGATCACGGCGCCATCTACGGTGCATTCGGTGTAACTGGCAGGCATATCAGGTTTCCAACAACAAAATGGGGTTTTGAAGAGGGTCCGTTGAACCAAGCTTTGTTTTTCTGTTAGTTTATTGTGCAAGAGCCCTTACAAGGTTTGGTTTAGGGAGTCAGTAGATACGACGGACAATGCCATACATGTTTCCTTTTTATTTTAATAGCAAAATAAACAGGCGAAGGAATTGTTTATAAATCACAATGGTTGTATTTTTGTAATTATAGTTTTCTCCCATATTTAAGTCAATATAACGTCGGTTGCAACATTCGACCGCGTTTAATCGCAGATCAACGACCTTTAAGCATCAATGATCAACTCTAAAGTCACGTGTAATCTTGCTTACCAGAAAGGACCTCTATCAATGGCTTCCACTGCTCAGAAAACAGTAAACTAGAGGCTAACCGACAAAGTTATTTTGAAGGTGTTATCTCGTCGTAAATAACCTAGTTTATGCGATGTATTTCTCACATATTGCACTTCTATTGGGAAAGTTTAAGATTGTTGATGATAATGTCACTTATCTCTATGGTAAGCATATCAGAACAGGAAATAGGAGCTTTATTACCTTTAATTTTCACGCCTTTGAGTTCATTTTGGTGTCAGCAAACGATATATCTCATGGACACACTTTTTATCCAATCACTAGTTTTTATAATTGCTTTGCATTTGTTTTCGAAAAATATACACATTTTTTGTCTGCGCCCCCTTCTGTGCACATTTGATTTGCATACTCGGTAATAGAGTTGTTAACTTACGTCATTAGCCTCACAAAACATGAATATTCTGAAAATTAAAAAAAAATACTTTTCAATTTTCTACAGTGAATAGCCATTTAATTTAAATTCTGTGTCATGTATTGCCACATGCATGGTTTAGTAAATTGAGGGCTTTTTTTTTCTGAATGCGAATTAGCTCGCATATACCCTATCATTCAGTTTCTGAAAAATAGCAACGATAGTCGTTGGTTATTTTATACTCCATCCAAATTGTTCTGTCAATTTAAAATCAGAGACAATGACATTACGAAAACACGTTTATATGACCTGAAAAAATGACGCAATTCCCTGCAATTATATACCTGAATATCGTCTGGAGTGATGATTGATCCTGATCATACTTGATGGCAGGGAATAAATACCAAAAAAGGCATTTTGGGAATATTCTTTAGACGTAATAATAACTACATCTACATGTAATCGGATATAACATAAAAAGTTGTTTGCCTTGCATTTGTATGTATTAGTCTGCATATGCGTGATCAAGGTCTAAGTAAACACCGAATGTCACGGTTATTCCGGATTTTCTCTAAAAATTAGTATTAACTCCGAGTAATTAAACTTAACCATGAAACCTGAGATAAATTTCCGGTTTGAATCAGGGGCATTATCAAAATAGCAATTATATTTAATCGAAACCTTAATAAATGCTCGGTACAACGTCACATTAACCATATAGATTACAGCATAGATACCAAGATATACAAATTATCCTATAATGTCCCTAAAGTTTTTAACAGGATATACATGAACTTGCTCTCCATAAACACTGAAAACAAATTGAAAAATAACTAAAAAAGTACCTGACTGAAAATTAATGAGTTTTTTTGTTAGTAAATCATTGGCATAATTTTAGTTAGTGTCAGTTACATTAATAATTATATAATTGCATATAATTACTAACAAAAAAAAGATTGCATGCATCGTTAATAAGCTATTGAACTAACATGATTGTACTTAATCAACCTTCAATAATTATGTATTGATCTTACCAAAATAAGTTTATTTTTTGTGGTTTTTAATTTGAATTGTTGCTACATGTGAATGTTAAATAAATTCCAATTTCAATATTTTGGGTAAAGTGCCTTTGGCGACTACGTGTATGCTCGGATGAACTATACAATATACCATAATAAAGTATGCGTTCCAAAATAAATATATTTTTCGAAAAAAAAGTTTGCATAAGAAACCGAAAGAATGAAATGTTGCAAATTTCTTGTGAAAATTTCTCATCTAAAATTTGGCAAAGGCAACATCCTCGTTCAGTTTACGACACCTACTAATTCGCAATGAGTCCAATATCAAATTTAAATTTTCGAGTTTGTTGACGCTTATAATGAAGATTGGTTAATGTTTCAACATATTAAATTATCGTATCCTGATCACCCCATGCAACCCCGCAACCCTGAAAACTTGAACAACATCTCACACTCTTACCCCCATAGGGTGCGTCAGCGTAATAAGAGTTTGGGGGGCAAACGAAAGGTAATTAGGGTGTGACGTTTGTTATCTAATTTAACTGGTGCTGATTGGCTTTACTTTAAAGTTCAATGTGATCGCTGTTTTCAAGTTTAAGCAATTAAAATTATCTCATATTCGGTGCATTCTGGTGGTAACTCAATCTCAGCCAGATGGATGTTTTGCTGCAGTGCTTTTTATTTTTGGCGCCATCGCTCAATCAGACGTTTACATGGACGCAACAACGTATATACATGTATACATGCATGCAATTTGCTTTGACACCCATAGCCACAGATGGCGCTACCGAAATATACACACGGCGCCATCTGTGTACGCATAAGTGGGTAAAAAATTAATGCTAAAACTAACAGTCGGTCCCAAAAAAATATGATGTTGAGAGGCGATAAAAATTGTGAAAAATAAATACAGTACATGTATATTGCGTAAATAAAAATAAAGCAATAATATGTGAAAGTGTTTATGATTTTGTTACGATAGTTGTTTATTGATGACACTTCCATTTCTCGAGAAAATGCTAATGAACAACGTTTAATTGAGTCACTATAGGACATCTAATTCCACACAAACGCTTACTTTGGAAACCAAAAGTGGTAACAAAATGTATGCATGGAAGCTGAATTGTAGTAAACAAATTCAAAGTTTTGAAATTTAGGACTTTTTGGAGCTAAATTATTGACTATAATTTTAGGGCTTTTGAAAAAGTTTCAGACAAATTTATAGAACGCAGTATTTCAATCTTTATTGCAATATTAAAAGAACAAAAGTATAGTGTCAAACTGCTCATGTACCAAGGTAAAGGCTGTCAGCATTTTAACCTGGTACAGGTAGTACGACAACGCAATATACAGATACAGGGCGTTTTAGGACTGTTTTAATATTTAGGACTATTTTAGGACATATTATATTTTTTAGAACTTTTTTAGGACGATTAAACAGGTACAAAATAGCTAGGTGTCTATAATTGACGAACAAACACAGTGGATAACGGAAAAACTTATAAGAAATCCTGTTCATGCGTGAACGCCTAGAATGGGGATTGACTAATTAACAAAACTAATAAGAATACTAAATATAGCCATAGCATACAGTGTTCAGTATACACTTACAGTACCGGAACTACTATTAGGTATCGCATACTATTAAACGAGCTAATCTTGTGTGTTTGTTTGTTTGTATTTTCTATCTCGGAAACGGGCTTCCGGATTTCGCTGAAATTGGGTGAATATGCTGTTTTCGGGTTTGAAGAAACGATTTAGCTAGGTCTAGACTTCGAGAAAACTCATCTAAGGGGTGAATTATTCGAAATAAGGATGTGAAAATGCTTCAAATACTGCACGAGCCCGAACTTGCGCGTGACAGATTTTCCGAATTTTCCGAATTGGCACACGCCTGAATTGAAATTCTGTCGCGTTTTGCCAGTTAAATGTCAAAACATGAAAGTGCCATGGATTTGATTTCGGAAAATACATATAAGCAGCAAAAAAGGGAACATTATGTGGTGAGATTAATACATTTTATTGTAATTACCATAATGTTAGTTCAGGGATTTGGTGTCCACACTGATTTATTCACTAAAGACTAAATTAAATGTAAGGACAAATGAGTTAATGGCTAGCCCGAATTGGAATTAGGGGCATGCACGTTCTGGCACATTCACTATTCGAAAAAGTCTATATAAGGATTTTGATTAAATGGGGATGAATCTACCGTTTTCGGTGCGAGAAAGCATCATACATATGGGTTAATTAATTAAAATATGAATTACGAAAATATAACTCAGGGCATCTATAGAAAAGTCATTCCATTTACATTTGGCGCATGGGATTTTGCCTTTGATTGATTCACAAAATAGAAATTTGTGTTAAAGTGCATCATTTGTCAACCAAGTTTGCAAACAAATTCCCCTACGACTTTTTTTTGGCCAAGATACTATCATCACTGTGGCAAAGGCTGTTTCTATAGTAGGTATTGACAAGTTAAGCCATTGAAATGTCATGGCATTTGCATACCAAATTAAGTAGACACCCTAACTGTAACTCAGTTGTCCTTATTAATGAATGGTATCAAATAGGCCTACCATTTAAATTTTTCATGCTCTCAGCCCCTCTTTATCGAGCAAAGCAAAAGAAAATGAAAGCAACCGTGACATTTCAAAAAATAGGAATGAAACATTTAATAATCGTGGGAATGATCTATATGGTCGTTAATGGTTTAATAGGATGTTAACCAGTGACAGTTCCAATTGTACCATGATCACTTAAAGAGAGATTGCAATCGATATAGTCAATAATAAGTTTAATTGAAAATAAAATCGTATTACAAAGTAATAAATCCTGCACGTGGTTAAATTGAATTTGATGAGATGAAAACGGCTGGATTAGGTATCAACGAATGGGTTGGAAACTCAACACCAAGACCGCCATCACTAAAGACTCAGAATTTTGGTATCTATAATCGTTTGCACAATTTTACATACAATAAATAGGAATCTGATCCATCATCTTCACACAAATTTGACCAACATTTCATAGAAAATCTTGATGTCAGCGTGGTAAGGCATGTGTCATTGTGACACTTTCGTTTTCTCGAAAAATAATAGAGGCAGGGTTCCCACATCTGTGGTAAGGGGCCGTTCATATACTATAGGTAACGAAATTTTGGCCCTTTTTAGAGACCCACCCCCTATAACACCCCATGTAACACTTTCCAGATTACCCACCCCTAGTGTTACGTAACACATTTATAAAGAAAAATTATTTTCACCCATGGATTAATTTTTCACGCAACTTGTAGGTTACGCGACCTATGGTAGTGTACCACTTGTTATTGATTCTGCAATGTTACTAATGACACTTTTTTGTTTAGACATCTTCACCTATCCATTCCAAATATTAACTGCAGAGCTCAGAATAGTGAATTGTGCACATCAGCTTAAGCAGTCGTCTAGCCGTAATTCAGTAATAAAATTTTCGAGATAGCCTGACCCTTGAAAAAATTTACGTAACGTAAGGAGAAAAAACCCATCGACCCCCTGTAACAGTTCGTAACACTTTCACGAGGACCCACCCACCCCATGGTGCGTCACATAATATTTGCACGGCACCAAACATAATTAAAATCCACTGACTTTCCCAGGATTCCCAATCAGTTGCATATCCCCTGACTTTCCCAGGTTCTGTGGAAACTCTATCCTTGGAACAATGCTACTTTCTAGTTTTCCTTATATGAAATCCGAAAATCATTACCTCATCCATGCTAACCCTTTCCTGGACGATAACTGCTATTGAAATAGCTAATTTTGGCATCGTTGCAATGCCGCATGCAAGTGCATTAACTATCAGACTGCAGGGAGGCCCTCTTACATAACCATTACATAAGTGTCACATACAGTGTACATGTGCACAGTGTCAACATTAATGCTGCAAAGAAAGTGGGAATAATTCAAGATTAGTTTCACATCAATTCACTCTGCAGTTTATGATTATTCAGAATACAAAGTAGGCCTATATCTCATCCCTGATGCAATCAATTGTTGCACAACAGTAATTTTTCATTTTAATTAGTTATTATTAACACATTAGCCAGGAGAAATTTATTATAATTACCGATCCTACATTAGCTAGTAGAAATTTATTATAAATACCGTTTCGTCACTCTGAAGATTCACCTCGAATTGAATAGTTGAATTTGTGCGCGAAATTGGACGTTTGGAACAGACCTGCATTCCCTGGTTAGGATTTCAGGGCAATTCCTAACCACATCTAGGCTCGAGTAGCAATCGACGCAGATGACCCGTGCAGAACCTTGACCTGTAGCCTTGAATGGGCTGTCATAATTATAGTTTACATTTATTATGTTAACAAGGTAAGAAAAACTGTTTACCCAACTAAAACCCTCAGTAAAAGAGCCTAATATCTAATAAAGATGATTAAAGTTGACGATCAGAAAATGGAGAACCTGTAGTTTTATTCTTTTTCTTTGCAGCTAGCCCGTAATTATGGTTACATGTATAGCCCCTGGTCATTAGGCCTACCGCAGCTAGAAAGTTATATAATGAATAACGAGGGTTTATATAATACATGTACATGTATGTCGTGCGTATTTCATGAAGGAATGACACGCTCGCATTTTGGAATTTGTTTTTGTATTTTTAATACTTATAGTCTTAGTCTGTGGCCTTGTACTTTTCCCATGCTAGTTTTTACAACTCGACAAAGGTGTGGATAAGACGTGAATAACAATTTAACATTCTCGTCCCTTCTCATGTCAAGATGTTTGGAAAGAACATTAGAATTGACCACTGGACATTAGCTAGGGCCACATGGTCCTAGTCATAGAGAAATTAGCAAATACATGTTTAAATTAGTTTTTTTTTCTTAAGGTTTCTACCATCTTTTTCACCTGTAAATATTGGTACAAAAGGTCTGTTACGTTCAACTGCATTTGTTACGAGCAATAAATTATGCCATTGCAATTTGAGCTCCAGCCAGTTAGCTACTGCGTTGCGTCCATTTTACTTCGCTGTTCATCCAGATTTGTTTGGTCAGCATCCTAAAGAACGGGTAACCAAAATGGTTTTGATCTTAAGCGTTTCTTACATGCGAACCTCCAGGCATACTTCTTACTTTCCACTCATTGTGGAATAGGTTGTCAATGAAAATTCCCTGAAGCAACTGACTGCATTTTTAGAAATGGTGCAGCAGCAACGACCTATCCAACCTACTAAATTTAGTTTTTACTTAAGACCGCAATCAGCACCAGCAGAAAAATTTGTAACAGATATTAAAGGTACAGTATAAAAACCACCCGGGTATTCATTTTTCGCAAATTGTCAACTGCTCAAAACAAGTCACGTTTTTACCAGATTAAAATTTTCAATTCTGTAGTTTCAGGCAACTCTCTTCGTCTCATTGATATTACTCTAATTAGTCGTGACTTGCACACAACTGTGCACCACATATTAAGATCTTGTAATTTGCCAACGTCCTACCTGGATAATATACCTAAGCCAAAATCCTTGAGATTCAACAATAAACAGTCAATTCAATGGAACGAAGCATTTTATAGCACTGCACGTAAATCCAGCATCAACTTAGATGAGGTTGAGGAGGAATTGGCCCATAAACCCATCGAATCACTTCGGTAAGATTTTGTTTTTGGAAAACGAATTAGTGAATCAATAACGGTAAATCAGGTTATATTAACCTAGATCGTGGTTACTGAAAAATACTAATGAAGTGAGGAAAAGATTGGAAGCAACAAGGAAGATTCGTCAGGAAACTGAAAAATTACGAGAAGAATTAAGGACGAGGCTCGAACTTACGGATATCCTTTGGAGTTGCGGTTGGGGAATCGCCCATTTCAAAGGCTGCCTCCAGAGCTTAGATGCACTTAGACAGCATCATCCTGACGTATTACAGAATCTTAAAGGTTTATCTTCACTTCACGTTCCGTAATTCTGAGCATTCAATTTCACCAAAAAAATATTTTGTTCTTGAATCTCTTGGTGACACGAGGGAACTCCGTTCAAATTCAGTTATATCTTGAAAAGAAAAAGGGAGATTAAAAGCTAATTTTTACAAGGGATCTTGATACAAATAACACTTCACAGCATGTCAATATGCATTTTACACAGAAATATATGAAATATGACGATCTTAATTTGTTCTCAGGTCGGACGGTAGTGTTTGGCAGTTTGACTGGCGTCAGCTTGGATGGCTATATTATCTTGAGCAGTGGCGACGTACGAAACAGTTGGTTAGACCTCATCAGAAGGGTTAAAGAACAAGATTTAACATTGCAACGAATTCCTGCAGTGGAAAAAACAGTTTCTAGAGTTTTGCACGATATTAAAGGTTTGCATTTCATGGGCCTTCTAGAGAAAAACCCTCACATTTGGCAGATTTTGATTTGCTGTAAATTTTGTATTAGTTGTACATAGAAAGTTTCAGCCTGCCGTTACAGCTCAGAGTTACGAGACTCAACTGCGAACCTTATCTGCCAGAATAGCAGACTTTTGGGTCAAAAATGGTTATCCAGTATCTTGGATGGAATCCCTGGAAAATTTTCAGCTCGTCGTAGAATGGTGAGTGATATGCAATGATAAGATCACAGTTATATCCTGGGCATAATTAAAAGAATATTTCAGCGATGCTGGGCCTCTGATGTTATCGCCAACCGGACAATTTATCGTGCCAGCATCATGTCCAGCCTTTTTGATGATTAGTTTTATTTCGGATAATCTAAGTGAAGCTAACCAAAGGCTTGAAGCTTACAAAAGGTATCTAAAACTTAACACCAGTACTCTATGGATAATTAACATGGTTTTGCCTTTATATACTAAAGGGGCAAATAGCTAACACCTCATTGGCTATTGGTCCATATATGTTATATTATTTTAAAATTTTGAGGCTGCATTCTGGTAAATATTAAACCACCTCAAAAAAAAAACTTTTTTCCTTTCAGGAACAAATATAAAGAAGAAGAATTTCATCATCGCTGTATGCTTGAATTGGGTTTATCGGATTTACAAAAAGATGATAATGTGACCCCTGACCGCATGATCATGTGTTGTGAACGGCTACTTAGACACAAAGATTTGCTAGTATCCCATTTAGAGGGTGCCAGAATAAATATTACTCACTTTTATTCCGTACTGCAAGATGGGGAAATGTGCCTGCCTTGGAATTGGGATTATTAGAAGCACTATTAGTGCAATCACTGATGACAAAGAATATTTAGGAGAAATAAAGATACTTTAATTCACAAGCTTTAATAATTTTCAAGAGTGATTTTTCAAACATCTAAACTAAAAATAATTTTTCAACAGGTGGTAATAAAAATTTTGGTTTTAATAATAATGACTAGATAAACAAAGTTACCAACATAGGATCGTCTGAATTGTATTATGCAGTTTTGTAATATATCGCAAAAGATAAGATAGATCAGGTATTTTTTCCTATTACATATCCAACTTATAGCTGACAATTGTGGGTTTTGAAATCTAAAATTGGTAGTCAATTTTACTGGATTATCTATTAAGAATACGAATGTAAGGAAGTTGCACGGATACAATGACTAAGAATAGCAATCACAAAAACTGCAAATCATGCTGAACTTCTGCTTTTCTCATTTATCCATGACATGAGCTATAAGCAACGAAATGCTGGCTTGCAGTTTTATCCACAATGTGCTTCCACAATATGTCAGATGACTCATTGATAACACCTGAGCACCATTTTTATGAAATTATCATAATATTTGTAGTTCATTATGCCAAAATAAAATTAAAGGGAGTAAAAATTCTATCCAAAATGTTGAGATCATTTAAAGTTCGATCCTAATCAACAGGATGTGAGTCTAAATACATGTATTATATCTTTGTAGGATGACTTTAGCCATTCCAGATCCCAGATACTGAGACCCACTTGCAAATTCACAACAAGAACCATAGTGACTGAGATGGGCACTATTCATGAACCTTATTGATTATCTAGGCAAAGGCCCTGTCCCATATAGTAATGATGATAATTTTACATCAGTCGTGCTCCAATTGCAAATGGGACAAGAGTTTGCAGATTGCTTCAGCTAGTTTTTGGGAACTAGCACACAATACTCTTCTGGACATCAAATTAAATGGTCCACCTGCAAAATTTAGTAACAATCAACAAAATATCAAATTTTTATAACCTGCAGAATCTTTTGAAATGCACGAGAAACAGACCTTCAGTATCCAGCACAACTCCACCAGCTTCACGCACGATCAATTCTCCAGCTGCCATATCCCAGCAATGAATTCCAAATTCAAAATAGGCATCGGAGCCGCCACTGGCCACCTGACACATATTCAAAGCGGCTGATCCCATTGCTCGCATACTATAGATAAGAGCAAGAACTAAATATAACTTGAACATTGACAGAGTTCAAAGAACAATTTCACTGGGACAATTTAAACCTCATAAAAAACGCACTTTTTAGCATATTACCATGAGGAGCAATTATAGGCAAAGTACTAGTAAAATGGGTTTATAAAAACGTATGCTTCCTAATTACCCATGACATATTGGAATAAGTGAGGTTAAATTGGCATATAAACTATTCACTCTGAGTTCATCACGGGCACTTCCGAGCTCAAACATCAATAATGCCTTAGTTAGATCTGAAAATAAATGTAAATGTTGATATTTCTAACTGGCACACTTTAGTGTTGCAGCTTGGAGTAGAGTAAAAAAAAAGCAGCATCACCTTCTTCATGCGAGACCTCCAGCTTCACATCATTGCAAAATGCCCCATGCCCTTTTTGGGCAGTGTACATCTGATCGAGCATTACATTGTAAATGATTCCAATAACTATCTGCAGCATTCAAGTATAAAGAAGCTCACGCGATTAAAAAAGCAGCAAATTTGAGGCAAGTAATTGTCAGTACAAGAAAAAACTTGCCTCTTTCTTGACTGCAAGACCAATTGATACTGCAACATAAGGAAACCTACAATGGAGACAATTTCATTTGGTACAGAGCTACAACTTTCTATAATGAAATTGTTAAAATCATCCACCCACCCATGGACAAAATTCATGGTGCCATAAACTGGGTCGATGATCCATGTTGGGGAATCGGTAAGTTCACACTTCACTCCAGCAGCTGTGGATTCTTCTCCAATAAATCTAATTAAGAGGAACAAGTCCGCTAAGAAACCTTGTCACTGCTTAAACAGCGGCTTAACTAACAGAATAGGACAAACCTGTGGTCTGGAAATTTGTCTTTAAAGCCAGAAAAGAGCATGTTTTCTACCTCACGGTCAGTTTCTGTTACCAAATCAACTTGACTAGTTTTCATGTTGATGTTCTTTTTCTGCTTCCACGCAGTTTTAATTATCTGTCAGCCAATGATACAAAGATGATGATGTTCAGGTATACGATCTCGACGCAGCGCGGCAGGTCATTTAGTCAACACGAGTTTACGTGAGTGGTTCATGTTACGAGTTACGGGGTGTCCTATTTAGAGGGGTTGCCCCTAATGATAACGGACTTAACTCCATGGCAGACCTCTGGTGCAGAGAAATTCTGTCCAACATAATAGTTAGATCGAATTTTCGACGTACAGAGGGACCGCGTAAGTAGGGGGTTCCACGTCATCTTGTGCATTAGATAAATAAATAAAGTAGCAGAAAACAATATGCAGTGCAAAAGTCACTTCAAGATACCATAAGAAATGAAACGCATTGCATTCCTGTAAATTATGCTGGGATAGTGACGAAGACACGTCTTTATACCAGTCCAATCTATTGCCAATTTCCTTAGCAGATGCCCCTTTGATGGTTGCACATCTGTCAATTATGATTGATTCGAGCCTATAATGTTGTTATTTAGCATTTAAAGCGCTCTCATCGAAGAGAAATCGCTGTATTTTCTGTTGAGGAAAGTTGAGGATAACCTTCTCCTATCTCAGTCTTCAAATATTCACGCATGAACCAACTTGACACGTTCTGGGCTCCACACTGGGAAGTATGGGGTAATAAAATAATCAAATGAATTTACCTCTCCCGCCTTTCTTGTTAATGTAATTGCAGTTTGAAAACATGTCTCAAGATTTAAATCAGCCATCTTTCTCCCTACAGCAATAATTTCGAAGACATGAACGCTTGACAGCGCCAATTCCACACAATGGAACGATGCCAAGGTCACACAAGCTAGGACGAGCCAGTGCCGAGCAGACCAACGTTTCTTGGCTGAAGCGCTACAGTTACGCGCGTAATTCAAAATTCTGATATTAAGGGTGAACATGAATTAAAATTTATAATTTTTGATAAAACTTTCGTTCAATTCTAATTTCTTTATCTGGAAGAGTGAGATCAAGCATGGTGGCAATTTTCATGCAATTCCAATCAGTCATACCAAACAATTCCATTTAATGTCAAAAATGTGGTCAAACAACTTCAACGTAAAACATATTTTTTTGATCAAGTAAGATGAGGCAGCCGCATTTTTTTTGGATACACTTATACTTGAATTACTGAAACGTAAGCCTTGAACATTCCCAATCCAAGCCAAAAGGTTTTTAATTACCCCGAATTAACTCATCAGCTGACGCCAAAACCGGACGTGTAATTAGTGGCCGGAGATGATTACTAAATAAGTGATATCTTTCTTTTAATTACGAAGTATAATTACTACAATGAAATTGGGCGTTAATAAAATAAGGCTCGTATGATGCTTTTCAGGTGCTATTCCGGTCGGGATGTCACTGGGGACTGAAGTGAGGTGCTACAATTCGCCAAATAAGCAGGTAAGCAGAAAAACATTTGCTCAGGAGGATATCAAAACTGGTTTCACAAAGTTTCTGATTTTGTACATTTTCTTCTTCTATCAATTGTGTGTATGACGAACCATCCAACATGGAATAAGCAGTAAATCACCAATTACCCGACATCAGCGTTCCATGTACATGTAGGTTCCCCAGAGATGAATTTTCAATCTAGTTTTAAAACAAATTTCGCTGATGTTCAGTTGTCAGGTCCCTTAGTGAAAGTGCACGAATATGACATATGCCAATGTAAGGAATGCTATATTTATTGCTTGTGATAGTGTAATATTTTCAAAGTACTCAGCTTTTCCTCAAGGATTTTGACGTTTCATAAAATCGAAACAGTGCCAAATGGTGACGGCTATGGCCAAACTAATGATTTCGATTATCCGACAATGCTCCAGTCCCGCACCAGTTGGATAATCGAGGTTATACTGTACACGTGTATAAACAGGAGATAGAACACAAATTTCATTAGGAAACAGCCAATTTCATTTATCTGATTTTTTTCAAAGTAAATCCATGTTTCCTGGCTTTTCCGAATTCCCTGAATCATTTTCATGGAAATTTGCTTTCCAAGTTACTAGTTGATAGCACTGCAGCCAATTTACTATTAGGTTTGCAATAAGTCTGCAACCAAACTATAGTGGCGCTGTACTACGATATACTGTAGACCCTGCTGTCATCTGCTCTACCATATACCCTGTAGCACAACGAGAAAGTGGGCTTCTCCTGTTGGTTCTTATGCTGGCCTACTGTTAGATGCAGCCAAATAAAGAAATTACAGTTTTGGGTTAGTTTAGTTTAGGTTAGGTTAGGCAAAAAAAAGAACACACACAAAGAAAAAGGCCTCCATTATTTACAATTTTTCTTCGAAAAACTGTCTTCAGCAATTTTACCGAATTTCGCCTGCACATTTTCTTTCAATTAGTTACAGAAAATGTAAGGAAAATACCCAGAACTCGATAATTTCAAGTCTCGGTTGCCAAAAAATTTCGACAATGACAGTAAACTTTGGCGTGCAAGAGCCTGCCAATCTCTAAGCCAGCCCTTAAAAACCCTGACTTTTGGAGAGACTAACAAAGACAATCATGTGAAATTGTAAGGAAATCTTTGGAATCATATTGAAATGAATGATTTTCAAAAACGAAAAAAAAATTAATCTGCGAGTATAATTTACGCAGGCATGCAATAATTCATGCAACTTAGTGCTGCAAATTTATCTTCGATTAGAAACCTGAGAAATCCGGATTTCAAAAAAGAAAAACTGCCTTGAGAAACAGATTACAGGGCAATTTAATACCAAAAAAATGACTTAGTCACTGAAAATGCACTTTGCAGAGTCATATTCAAGGAACTACACGTGTTAGCGACAACCAATCTGAGAACATCAGCATTTAATCTAAATTTCGGACTATGCTACTAGAATCATTTAAATTGTCGTTGACTCATCTGAAACGAACTAAAATAAGCTGTAGTTATGTGCGCCTGGAATCGACAACAAATAATTGAAAGGGCATTCCCAGGAAATTCAAGATAAAATAGTAGAAAACGTTGCCAAACGAATGTGCATCATGGCCAGTTAAGTATTTTATCATAGTTTCTCCATTTCAAGTAGATTAGATAGTATGGAATATGTTATTAAACTCCACATGAGGCTGTGAAAGCTTATTAATATTATTTTGGCAGTGTCTGATCAAAATGCATGCAGTTCGTGTCTCTAACCAGACTGCCCAAACCATAGTGCTGGTTGTACATTGTATCTGGCAGCATTAATAAAATACTGCCAAGTTCAATTCAAAAACTTGACCAATCATAACGTTAGATCGTTACATGTCGTTGTCTAGACCGGAATAATCACATCGTTACTTGTGCAAAATGACGATGATTCATTGCCTGGCAATTGAAGTTTCTCCGGTGTATGACAAAAATATTACTTTTATTCTTAAGTTATATTCTTACATTTTAATAAAATAATTTCATTTACATGATATTCGTTCATAAGCCAGCAAATGTGTACATACTGATTTTCTCGAACGCTTCAACTTTCTCGTTTTTCTCATTATTATCAACCAGATAGTGAAGGTATGCAACTCCGCTTCTGATTGACGTAGGACCCATACGAACAGACACCATATACACTACATGTATGTCAAAATGCATTCTTTATCTGAAGTGCCATTTGTTCGCCACTTTAAACCGAGCTAGATCTAACCATTCATCTTATCTGGTTTCTGAATTTCATCAGCTTACCTTGAGTTAATGTCATTTATACTTTGATTAAAGCTTCTTAGTATTTAGGTGTCCCAAGTGTCAAATGCCCTGATACATGTTCACTTTTGAAACGGATGATAAAATATTTTTTCGCTATTTACTTTCTTACATAAGCTTATATATCATTTGGCAAATACATGTACATGTATCTTAATTCAATAAGTTCCCTCGACTAAAGAATTTGAGGTGAACTGAATATATTTTTTGTTCCGCGTTATTACTTGAACAAAATTTTAACTCATAATTTCGAATTTAAACAAGTAAATATAGGGTTAGCTGCAAAATTTACCTTCATGGACACTAATATAATACGTACATCGCTGAACACAAAACATACATGAATTTTTTGAACGTTGCTAATCAACAAAGGTCTGAACAGACCCGATTTACTAAAATTTCAAAAATGGCTGTGAGATAAGCAATTATTGATTAGTCACATTTGGAATGTTCTTAAATGCAATTAAATATTTTATAGTTTATTATTTATCACTCATTATTATGATGTGTCTCAAGAGATCCCAAATACATTAATTAAAAACTTGAATTACCACCCTGTTTCCTTTCTTTTGTATTTCTGACATACTTTTTCTTTCCAAAATCAAAGTTGATCACGTGTGTTCCTTCATAAACTTTCACCAAATATTTTTTTTTTAATTTTAATTAATTTTTTACGATTTCCAAAAACTAAAATAAAAAAGATGAAGTTTTAAAATGTGACAAAAATTAAGAAAACAACACTTAAAGATCACAAATATAGTGTTCGATAATGAAAGAAATACCGGACAAAAAAATAGCAATATGTTTTTTATTTATTTATTTTTTTGTGTGAAAAATAACGAAACTAGGGCCTCCCGACAGTCATGTTGGGTGTTCTAGGGTAAACTCAAGTTTTGCGCAAATGCCAACTGGCATATAAATCCACATACATATTCATATAAAGCTCGACAACTAAAATTATGGGGAAAAAATCAAAGACTTATTGATGAGATTTTCTCATTCCAATTTCCAGAGTCGCCAATGAATCTTACTAGGGAGCCGGAAGACAACGTAGAACTTTCCGATAGCAACGCAGGCAAAGTCCTACAAGAAACCCAAATCGAAAACGAAGATAGGGCCGCAAAGGACAACAAGCTCTTGGTGAAAAACTTCTGGAAAGAATGCATTTTGATCAGTTTGAGTTTCCTGTTTCTAAACATGGGTTACCATCCAGTGAGTGCCGTACAGAGCTCTCTGAACAACGACGATGGTCTGGGCACCGCATCCCTTGCCACAAAGTACGTCTGCATGGTCTTTGGAAACCTTCTCTTGACCAACGCCATTGTAGATCGGCTGGGTAGCAAGTGGTCCTTGTCCATCGGCATGCTCATGTACTGCACCTACATGGCGGCCAATTTCTACCCGCAATGGTACACCCTAATTCCAGCAGGCATCCTCAGTGGCATTGGAGGAAGTGCCATGTGGACTGCCCAAGGAACGTATTTGACCAGGCTCTGCGATCGCTACATCGCAATTAAGTATCCATTTGCTGGCGAATCGCAGACTGCCAAGCTGGCCAAACTAAAAGGTGGCGTTTTCGGCCTTTTCAACATATTTTACTTTGGCGCTTCCGGATTAGGGAATCTGGCATCGTCCCTCATCTTGCAGAAAAGAGTTGTCAATGACTCCAACGCTGATCTCGGCGTTTGTGGAGCAGAGTACTGCAACGAAATCTTGAATTCCACGGTGAGTGACCATCACGTGACCATGCAGCTCTGAATTCTTTAAAGTGTTTCAGGAGACAAAAATAACAAAATGTCGTTGCAGCGCGAAGAAACAGACCCTGTTCACGTTTACGGCTTCGTCGCATTCTGTTTGACATCAGGCTTGACCGGAGTGGTCATCCTCACCTTTTTCGTGGATCAGCTGCCGATGCTGGGAATATCGGAAACGCATTCAGGAAACAGATCTGTATTTTACTTGCTCGGTGCCACAGTAAGGCACTGGGCAAACCCATATCAGCTGCTGCTGATACCACTGGGTCTGTACACTGGCATGGACGGCCCTTTCTGGACCAGGTATATTTTTCGTCTAACTACAGTACTAAACATTAAACTGGCTGTCAAGTAGTACGGGGGTGGAATAATATAGGAAATATAGGAAAAAAGAAAAGAACAGGAATTTTTTCTTAAAAAATCAGTAAATTACTGACCACAAATAATGGATTTCAGCTTGCTTTTCTAAATAAGTTGCATGTAATTTAGAAAAAAAAATTCTAGCTATAATGAATGAAATTCTTAGAAATAATAATATTCAAGAGTATGCCTTAGGCAATTTTTTAAAGAACTTTTTACAAAAACTAGAACACAAATGATGGATTTCTGCTGGCTTTTCTTAACAAATTGTATGAGTGGCAATATCAACATTTATGAGAACGCTGCAGACGAAATTTAAAAAAAAATTAGCTATAATGCATTTTTAAGACATCCTCAGAAATATTAATATATTCAAGAGAATGTCGTAGGCAATGTTTTAAAAACAAAGCTAGACCAGAACTGATAGATTTACCAGTAATATGAATTTAGGCGGCCTGCAAGCGAAATTTTTCGAAAACCAGATTTTAGCCAGTATCTACCATAGTTTTCTTTACCACAGCAGTTTGCAGTAAAATATAGGAAAAAAATAGGACTAACTCAAAAATATAGGAATATACATTAGGCAGCACTTAATTGACAGCCTGAATCCAAATGCTCTGTACGTGTGCATGAGATCGATTTGAATGAAACAAAAGCACTAACTGGCGTTCTTCCTTTCGTTTTCAGTGAGTATGCCCATGTAAGTTGAATAAAACGCAAATTGAACATGTACCGATGCACATTCTACACTAAACTCTTTACTTTATCTGTCAACAGGCGTTCGTCACGTGCCCATTGGGCATCCACTACGTGGGCTACACCATGGTGCTGTATGGCTTCACAACTCCAGTCTTCATCTTCCTGTTTAGTTTGTTCAACAAAAGTCATAATCGCTTCGTTCCCCGCTGCATATCGCTGGTGGCCCACGTAGCCGTGCTGGTAACTCTTCTGAAATGGCATCCTACAGGGGATGACCTCGGAATAGTCTATGGCCTGTCGGTGGTTTGGGGTTTAGGTTCCGGCTGCTGGTATCCAATGATGGCCTCCTTTTACAGCATTGTTTTCAGGGAAAACAAAGTGGCTGGCTTCTCCAATTTTCATCTGTGGTGCACATTGGGTAGCTCCCTCAGTTACGCCACCAGTCACTCACTATGTGTGAATGACAAGATCTACGTCATGCTGGGCATTTTGATTTTTGGGGTCCTTTGCTACTTCGCAGTTGAACTGCACATGCTCTTAACTCGCAGACAAGACGGTGACTCAGTGGCCTTTGGAAAAAAGCAGCGAAAAACATCACATAAGCTAGAAACCGAAATAAACGCAATTACCTGCGGATCCGGGGTCAGAGGTGAGTTAAACGTGGCCACTAATTAGTGAATCTGTATTTTTCGAAATATTTTTATAACAGCATTCACCGTTCAGCTTACGGCAAATGAGACATTGCAAAAGATAATGCAATGTTATGAGCAAAAAGCACCCCTACGTCAAATTTGTAATCTATTTAAAGAATTTTTGTGTGTGCGACAGTAAATTTCTCCCTCAAAACTGACATATCGTCGATTATTTGTTCCGCTAGGTACGAGAATCTCAGTTTGTCAATGTGCTCAATGCACTTTGCATGCTTTGCTCCAAAAGGTATTTTTGGCAAAAAGACAAAAGGATTTTTGGAAAGCATTTCAAAACAATGAAATTCATAGATAATCTAATTTCAGTCTACATGTATACAGGTAATGGATAAATATAATCAGTAGTACCTGAGTCAATGTACACATGCATAGCGTTTCGATGACTAAATACATGTAACATACAACAAAAGATATTGATGTCAAAGATGACATGACATTTTGTTCAGCGATTGTGCATTTATCAGTGAAAGCATTTTATCGCTTTTTTTGGTATGCGTAGCAATGTACCAAAAGGATCTAAAAACAGCTCCGATTAGTCATCAAAATTTGCTAATGCCCAATCGGCTTGCTGGTGAGATGAGTATAGGAACAGCGAAAGCTGTGATGATAGCACACAGGACCTCCCTATAACATTCAAATAAAATGGAGGTTGTCGATCTTATCGAAAGACTTATCTAAAAGCGAAATCTATTTAAGCCGGGGTTAGCTCTTGAAAGTGAGTTTTCTATCTAATCTGTATTTTATTAGCGGGGTACTTTTCCTTCAGTGACACATTTATGTCATTCAGCAATAAATTCTTAGCAAATAATGGCCATCACGGACAATAACGCTGATGAAATTGAATTTCCCGTTGCAGAGCAACCCATGCACAAGACCAGAAACCCCGAAGACTATGAACAACTACCTGAAGGCAATGCGGATGGCAAGGGCCTTCGAGAAGCCCAGGACGAAGACGAAGAAGCGAAGAGCAAGTTCTTGCTGAAGAACTTCTGGAAGGAATGCATCTTGGTCAGCTTGAGCTTCATGTTCCTCTTCATGGGGTACTATCCGGTAAGTGCCGTCCAGAGTTCACTGAACAACGACGATGGCTTGGGCACCGCGGCTCTGGCTGCCAAGTACGCCAGCATGGCCTTCGGGAATCTCCTCTTGAACAATGCCGTGGTGGATCGCCTGGGCTGCAAGTGGACACTGGCCGTAGGCATGCTTATGTATAGTAGCTATATAGCGGCTAACTTCTACCCACAATGGTACACACTAGTGCCGTTTGGTATTCTCAGTGGCATTGGAGGAAGTGCTATGTGGAATGCCCAAGGAACTTACCTGACCCGTCTTTGCGATCGCTATATCTTATTCAAACATCCCACACCCGGAGAAACTCAAGCGGCTGCACTGGCCAAGTTGAAATCCTACGTCTTCGGGCTTTTCAACATCCTTTACTTCGGCAGCAATGGACTGGGGAATCTGGCATCGTCCCTCATACTTCCACAACGTGAGGCGAACTCCAGCACTGACCTGGACGTATGTGGCGCTGAGTACTGTAACGAAATTTTGAATTCGACGGTTAGTATGGCATTCTTGATTTTGCTGTATCTTTCTTTCCCGGATTGCAAAAATGACACTAATTCTGAAATGGACATTTCATTGCAGAGCAAGGAAGCCGATTCTGCGCACGTGTATGGGTTAAGTGGCTTCTGTATCATATCAGCCCTGATCGGAGTGGTCATTCTGACCTTTTTCGTGGATCAGCTGTGCGCGTTCGGAATACCCGAAACGCTATCTGGAAACAGATCCATTTTCTACTTGCTAGGTGCCACGGTCAGGCACTGGGCGAACCCATATCAGCTGCTACTGATACCACTGGGGCTGTACAATGGCATGGACAACCCATTCTGGAACAGGTACTTTTGCCTCAGTATTCCCAAATTTCTCCCTCATGTCCAAAACCTCGCTAATAATGCAGAAAGAACAGCACGTCTGATACGGAACAACCAGACGGAACAAGTAGCCGTAAAAATACGGCTACTACAGAATAGTCCCTGATGTTGCTCTGCTCCAGCACAGATAATAGGAGAAAGTAGGCTTCTCCTAACGGCTCGCGAGCCGGCAGTGATTGCCCCGGCTAGAGCAGCTAAATAAAGAAATTACATTTTTAAGTAAGTTTAGGCATAGTAAGGTTTAGGTTAGGACAGGTACAGGGTTCCCACTCAAATTAAATTTTCCAGGTTTTTAGAAAAATTTCCCTGACTTTATCAAAACTTGTTTATTGAAAAAATTAAAAGAAAATTTTCCGATTACAGATAATTTTATTTTTTAATTCAAAAGTTAAAAATCTTAAATGCTCTTTCTCAAATCAGCAATCTCGTTTCATCGCATAACTGTGACTAGATACACCCTCTTTTGAGCAGCATCATAAACAAATTCAATTCAACATTTGAGGATTGGCAATTTAAGGTTGGCATTATAGCCGATACAAATTTTCCTGAATTTTGCATTAAAGTTTGAAATTTCCCCTGGCTTTTCCAGGTTGTTCCAACATCCCTGACAATTTCAGGTTTTTCAGGTCAGTGGGAACCCTGGGTTAGGTTAGGAAAAACACTCAATAAACACAACAAAAAACATAAAAGGATAAATTAATTACACAGGAGACTATTCTGTAGTATACCAAAAGATACCTTTACCAAAAATACTTTCAAATTTAGTAACAAACTGTTTAATCTGCATATTTTATTTCTTTTCAGTGAATACACTCACGTAAGTACCGTGTCATGCATCATCTTCGACCAATTATCATTTTTACCACCATTTGATGAGTGGTGGTTTTAGTTTAATGAAATTTAAATTTTGCGATAATAACTGGCGTGCACTTCTTTTTGATGTCAACAGGCATACGTCACTTGTCCAATGGGCATCCATTACGTGGGCTACGCCGTGATGTTCTACGGGTTCACAGTTCCAGTTTTCATATTTATTTTCAGTTTATTCAACAAACGCTATAATCGTTTCATTCCCTATTTGGTATCATTTCTGGCCAACATAGCCGTTCTTATTACTCTCCTGAAATGGCATCCTAAAGAGGATGACATCGGAATAGTGTATGGTCTATCAGTAGTTTGGGGCCTGGGCTCTGGCTGCTGGTACCCAATGATGGCTTCGTTTTACAGCATCACTTTCCGAATAAATAAAGAGGCTGGCTTCTCTAATTTCCATTTGTGGTCTACATTGGGCAGTGCCCTTACCTACGCTTGGAGCCACGCCCTTTGCGTCAACGTCAAGATCTACATCATGATGGGCATCCTGTGCGTGGGAGTGGTTTGTTACCTCGCCATTGAATTGCACATGTTTCTTACCCACAGGGAGGACGGTGACTTAATGATTTGTGGAAAAGTGCAAAACCCAATATCGAACGAAAGTGATATCGAAGAGGTCAAGGGCTCCGTCAAAAGCGTCGACATGACCAACGACGAACGCTACTGAATGGACTAAACTACACGAAACCACAGATAATAATACTACAATACATAGTTACTGTCTAAGAAATTACACATACATGTATATAATGGATAGGGTTTGTTTTCTTGAATAAATAATAATTTCTCGTGGAAAACATGGTCATAATGTATTGATGCGACAAATATATTGTATGGTGGTTACACTCTTTTAATGAACTTAAGTGTAGTTCCTGCACCAAATATGCACATAACATCTATCCTTTCTATTTTTTTTCCATTATTTTGCGTTTAACCTATAACTAAACTTCGTATAGCTTAACAATATATTACCTGATTTAGCTGCCCCTAACCGCATGGCAATCACTGCAAGCCTACGAGTCGTTAGGAGAAGCCCACTTTCTTATAGCCCTTATGCTAAATACAGCTGTACATGCAAAAACATTAAAGAGGTTTAATTCCTAAGGCCAACAAAGGTAACACTGCCTAATAATAATTGAACATTTGGAGCAGACCTAAAACGATACTTTAATTTTGGAAAAAGTTGTGTTATATTTATAGTAAAATAATCAGGTGATCCCAGCATTACGTCCCCGTCTCTATTACACAGACACTTAAAGGTTTCAGTAATTATGCTTAAAATGCAGTCAGAACTTATTTAAACTCAAACATATGCAGAAGCAGGAAAGTATTGTATAGAGCAGTACTGAAGTGTTAACAATTCATAGGACTTGTCACACAATAGAAATCATATTACAGCTGTTGAATTTAAAAACTATATTTTGAGAAAGGGTCCTTAATGTTTCATTATAGACTACTATAGGTGCAAATTGGTTTCACCTGATTTGCAAAGGTTTTCATAACAAACAAAAATTTAAAAAAAAACTGTTTGGACGTGTCAATTGCACAACCACCTTAAACTAAATAATCAAAAACCAACTCACTCTAAAATCTGTACATATTGTCTTTAAATGGTTGGACGTGCGTTCCTACATGTATATTTGTCGATGAACGATTAGGCGTTCTGTTTCGTTCCTGATAACTAATAACTGAATGTAATCCACAATTAGATTTAACAGAAGTTTTACTGAATCGACAATACAAGTTTTGAAAAACATCTCATGTGCCAGCCTCATGGACGAGGGCTGCAGTAACCCAAAAGCAAACTATCGATTACCTGCTATACGAGATATTAATTAGATTGTTAGCGTATTAACAGATGAGTTAGCAAAAAGCAAATCATTAACCTTGGGCTACTTTAAATTTAATTAGCTTAGGTTTTACATTTTAACTGAGTCCATAAATTTCAGATTGCTTATGCGTAATTCCCCCGTTATTAGGGTAAGAAATCGCAAGATGATATTAATTGTGCCCACAACGTTTAAGGAATGGTAACTAGTATTTAGTTTGTATTACCACCCATTAACGCCCTCTATGTTGAGTTCAAGTTTATTTCAAACGCATTCCATTTCTGTGATATTGGTGCAATATTTGTTCATGCTTACGTGCTGTAACATTGAACCCAATACATTGTACAGGCACATGTTTTCGAATGTATTTTAATGCTTTGTTGACATATGTTCAGCATCAAAATTAAAAGGACCCGGGTGGAAAAGTTGACTATGGCCATGTATGGGATTATATATGCCATACATGCTCATGTATGTGCCATGTATGGACATGTATATGACCATATATGGGGTCTTGAATGCCATATAAGCCCATGTATGGCCATGTATAA
>JAQGAF010000584.1:0-46931 GCA_034687865.1 Kryphioiulus occultus | reverse complement strand
AAACATAGTATACAGGAAAATTTCTTGCTGTGAGAATCTAACTTTCCCCTGCCCCGGGCTATCCGTCTTCACCTTAACCAGGCCTGTTTTGTTTGTGCCAGGAAAGCTTGTGCATAGCCAATGCGGGATCCAGAAGACGTCAAATATTCAAATGCAAAAATGATCACCTGTCTCTGAAGAAGTCAGAAAGGTTAAAATTGTACTGACCCACTCCACCAACTAGTTGTAAACGCTTTCGCCTTGCATTCACGGGTTCAAACAAGAACCCCACATGGGGCCAGGTTAAAAGGCATACTCCCACCAACTCATGGCGCGAGAATAAAAACTAAATGCTCACAGATAAGTTTATACAAATGGCATTATACACATATGGGGACCAGTAGAGCCCATAACCTCCAGGAAGTGATTGTCGCATGGAGGCCCCAGGGAAGCAGAAGACCATCCCTTGAACTTCAATGGGCCCATAAGGATGGCCATGGCCCTTAAAAATGCCATAGTTACGACAATGTACCCCAGGTAAGTCCTGGGGGAATATGCCCAGTAGGAGTAGCTCCGTCAATCATGTATGTCAATGGGCCCTAGAAATTTGTCCTAGGTAGGCCAACGTGCGTTTCGAAACTTTTGGCATTTGCAGGTTGTGCATACACTCCTCAGTACCGAGCACAGCGACGGCAATTGGAGTCCTCATAAGAACTTGAAATGTGTTTGCCAGCAATAAAACAGGTCGTAAAAATCCTACCTAGGTGGCTGCCTACTCCTTAATTCGCCACTAAAACTAAAAAGCGCACTTCGAAAAGACTGTCGAGTTTATTTGGGGGGAAAATGAGAGAAAAAAAAATCCGCCATGTACCCACAATTCCCCGCTTCCGCCCAGGAGGATATGTATGGCGATATTGATTTTGGCTCTCCGTTTACGAACATGTACACTGTATTTATTGCAATTTCAAATATGTACATGCACGTCCAACGACAATATAAAACTCATTTGTTTCTCCCAGATCCAATAAAGCTGTTACGAGCGAGATATGCAAAATCGAAAAATATTGACTGACATAGGAAACGAGTGAGGCTGTTTGTTAGTCTTTTTTTATAATTTCGAAACTTCTACACTGTTCACATTTCCTTTTAAAAATGTCGCATATTTGTTCAAAACATCCACAGATTCGTTCAAACGCCCATTTCTCCACTCCAGGGTTCCCACAGCTTTGGTAACACAAAATCCCCTGACTTCCTCAGGTTTCCCAGGTTAAAAATTGTATTTTCCCTGAACTTTAGTTTTCCCATCGACCAATAGTGAATATGTATAGTAAATGAATTCGCGCAAAATCTAAGAATTAAGGGTGTCCAAAATTTGAGTTGAAATTCCACCATCCTGACGTTGTGTGACGTCATCCCTCTACATGCCAAGCAAAAAATTTACTTTGACATTTTCTGTTTAAAAAATTTCTAATAGTGGCTAACTTTTATTTTTTCTCAATGATGATTAAGAGGGCTTTACTTAACTAAAAAAGAAAACGGTTGCTGGTAAACGACTTAATCTAGTTGGGGAAAAAATAAAATTTAGTCATTATTAGAAATTTTTAAAAGAAAGACATCCCTAACGCGCTTTCTTAATTCATGTTTTTCATTAGAAGTGCTATTTAGTTGCTCGAAAATTGTTTAATTTGACAAATTTCGATATCATCATAATGAAGCTAAATAAGCTTAGAAGGAACCAACCTGCTATGCTGTGGTTTTCTTGCTGAAATTATACTTAAATGTTAGGAAATCCTTTGACTTTTGGAAAATTTTTAATAATTCCCCTGACTTTCCCTGTCAGTTCAATTCAACTCAGTAATTTAACACCATGTGGTAGGGGGGTGTACTCAGTCAACCCAAATTAAGATTCGGTGTGTACCACAAAGACATTGTCAAATTGAATTGATTGCAGCTTAACGCTATCCTTTGGAATAGAATTCCAGCGTCAGATACAAATCCCCTGACTTTCCCAGGTTTTCCAGGATTCCCCGGTTCTGTGGGAAACCTGCCAATCCCTATATCCGAACAGGTCATCAATGGGTAAGTTCTGAAAGATGCTGGCAATTTGCATTTCTCATTTACATACACGTAAAGTATACAGCATGTTTTCAGAAATAAGATGATTGCAGGGTCAGGTGAATAAAGACTGTGTTAAGGCACGAAAAACGATGTCGTGAGGGCCAGGGGGCGCTCCAGCTTTAATTACTCCTGGTTTGTACATCAGAGGGTGTTATTTTCCAAAGGAAATTAACGTTAAAAGCAACATGGGGATTAAGTGCGTGATTAACGACGTTGCCAAGGCGATTCAACCCAACGTGAATTTCGAAGGCCCGTTCGCAATTAATGGGTTGAACTCGGCTTCATCAGTTTACAGGGTGGTGAATTGGACCCACCTCCCCCAAACCCTAATTCCATTAACGTTCGTTAAGGTACTGGCCTCCATTATACAAACATACAAGTCGTCGCAAAACCATGGTTCACCCTTTGTCAGAAATTAACATGTTGAACAAATTTAGATTCACTAAACCGAAATTTAACAAAATACCTGACGAATTATGATAATAAACAGGATAGGAGTACTTCAAAAAGAACTTAAAAATTCACTTCTAGTAAGAGACTATATTCCAAATCGCTTACTCATTTAATTTCCTTAAATGCTTATTACAGCACTTCCCTTACATTTTACACGAGATTTAAAAAATAAGAGAAATTTTATAGGGTATAATCCCAATTTTTTATAAAAGATGATGACTAATCAAGTGGCTGATGCAAACTATCTCAATTTCCCTGACAGTTTTATGTGAATTTTCACGAATTCCCTGACTTCCTAACAAATTTGCAGTCATTACCCTGCCATTTTACATGATTTTTTTTAAATGCATGTAAGAAAAATTATGGATTTTATCCCAGACAACGTTTTAGTCATTCCCCAGGATGTAATTTATGTAATGTAAATTATCTTAATTTCCCTGGCAGTTTTGTGAATTTTGAAGAATTCCCTGGCACTCCCTAACAAATTTTTAGTCATAACCCTGACATGTTACACGATTTTTTTATATACAAAATCATTGATTTTACCCCAAACGTTTATAAAAGATGACGACCAATCGATTGGCTGCTGAAAACTCAATTTCCTTGACAGTTTTGTGAATTTTCACGAAATCCCCTACATAATTTTTTATATACGAAAAATTATGGATTTTATCCCAGTCGACGTTTTAGTCATGTTTCAGACATTTTACATGCGATGTTTTTAAAAAGCAAGACATTGATTGCATCCTAAACTTTTATAAAAGATGATGACCAATCGATTGGCTGATAAAAACTTACTTTTCCTGGCATTCCCTAACACTCATTTCCCTGACATTCCAGGAAGTGCTAACCCTGCACAATCTGCAAAAACTGATGAACTTCACCGCCAAAGGTGGTAAAACAAAAACCGCTTTACGAGGCTACGTCACTTCCTGCATTTCAGGCTTAGTTTCAGCCTTTCATCGTGCGTTAAATTGGCATCGTGAAAGAGGTGGGTGTAATAGCAAAAAGGGGGCGGAGGAGGGCCGAGCGCAAAATTTGTAATAATACTAATAATAATAATAATAAAAGCAGCAAGAGCCAAAAATAGCAAGCCTCCATAACCTAAAAGTGTCATTGCCCCCCAAACGCCCGTTTCGCTGGCACTTTCAAAACGCAGGAAGAGCAATATAACAGAGCGCTGGTAAAAGTGGGATAAACGCGTCAAAGAAGGGTCATTGACGTCACGCCCATGACGTCATCGACTAGCTGGGCTCAGATTGGCTATAAACGCGAGCCCTAGATTTGCCTCGAAGGACCGAAGGATGACGTCATTCCCGATGGCGTCTAACGTCAGTTTTTTTCCCAGGTTAACGTGGGTTTAAATTTTAAAGCGGTTGTTTGCTCTAGTCTCAGATTCAGATTTTTTAAGGGGACACCCTTTTAAGTCCAATCTCGAGGGAATACTCAGTTTCCAAAGTACGACTTAGCAAGGCAACCCTTGGCCTTGTTGGAAATTTTTACTTCATCCCTTAAAAAAATTATACATGGTCGAGGGTGGTGCCTCTTGTCAAAAAAAAATGTCAATAAAAATTCCAATTGAAAGGAGTGGGTAAGAAGTATACGTTGAATGTGATAAAAGCGTTTCTTATTGATCTGCTGAGTAAAACTGCGAATGGGTTAAGGGACATATGAGGGATGGGGCGGTTCGGGTTCGCTAAACGGCCGATTAAAATGCCAAGATCGTACTTTCAAAATTCCCCTTCAGACGTAAACAAAATGCGTCACCCTTCTTGCAGTGGCACTATAAACAAGACCATAAAACGAAATGAAACTCGAATAAAATGCTAATTTTCGAATAAAAACCGACCCGCTGCGTGGGGGAGGAAAACTTTCCGGATGCGCTCAATGCATTTTTTTCATATGTAAATTTAAACTTTCTTCCAAAATAAAGGTTACACAATTGCAATTTTGCGCAAAAATTGGAAGGCTGTAATAAACAATAGTGAGCTTCACCTAACGGCTCTTAGACTGGCAGTGATTGCCTGGAGGGATATTCCGTATTAAAGCCTTTGTCCCCGCTTTGCCATAGACGCAGTGAGAAAGTGGGATTCTCCTGCCTGCTTACAGGCTGACAGTGATTGCCTGGCGGTTAGGGGCTGCTGAATAAAAAATACCATTAGTTATTTAGTTTTGGTTAGGATGAAAAACAAAAACATGAAAAAAAGAAGAAATTCCGAAAGCTAGGACAGGTGTCATTATTTTATACTAGACAGAGTTGAAATAGAAATATTTTGCGCACATTTGGAGCAGAGACTGTTTGGCAGTACACATTATGCACGTTATCCTGTGTACAAAAACGAGATTTTATAACCAAATTTTCCAAAATAAATATTTTGTGCACATTTGGAGCAGGGACTGTTTAGCATAATACATTATGCATAATACCGAACATCTTATGTGTGCAATATCCTAAGTACAAAAACGAGAAATTTTGCAACCAAATTTTACTAAAAAAAACGTCACATTTGTAATTTTTTAGCCATATAACAATGCGTGACAATCAAGAAGCAACATCAAGTTTGGGCAGGGCAACTGACTCCACACTTTCAAAATCGACAAATTCATTCAATTAGTCAAATGTAGATCAACTCGAAGCAACACTATTTTTAATCGGCGATTACACCATTCACGACCGGAACAATCGCACCCTGATTTTTCACCAATTTCGGTTCATCTCGGATTTGGCAACAAAAGATTCAAAAGTTAACCCCGCCAATAAAATCTTCGTGCAAATGTCGCACTTAATGCTGATGAAATTGCATTAATGGCGTAGACACGTAATTAAAGCGTAATTAAAAGCGGATTAACGCGGCTGTTCAGGAGGTTCGCGAGCTCTGCTACACGTTAATTGCAGCATTAATTATCTTCCAGAAATCGAATTCACAACCATTTATACATGGTGTTGGAAAAGCAAAGGCGTAAAGTTATGCTGCGAATTATGTTAATTTAAAAGTGAGTGGTGCAATCGAGCAGATAATCTGGCTTAGCATCCAGATTTAGCGACGCATAAACTCGAAACGCGTTGGGTAAACACGAAAGACGCAAATGACGGATTTGCACGCCATTTGGTTTGCAGTTTATTTAGGCCTGAAACAGGTGGTTTGGCGAAATAATTTCACTCCCAAATTCCCGGGTCTATTTGCAGAAATATGACAACGTCCCCTGACACTAGCTGATTATGCCCTTCATTTATGCTATGCTGCATTTGTTGAGTTTGACTGATAACCCAGTGGCAGGCCCTTCTATATAAGGCTCGTCCAGAGATGAAATTATTAAATTCCATGACCTTTCCAGGTTTTTTCTGACCGCCCTGACCAGTGAAAATGAAAAAGATGGCATATGCCAATATTTATGGTATGTCATTTAGCAAGCTTATGAATGACTTACTACTGGATATAAAACAAATTTTCATTCAGAAACAGGACATTTAGAATATCTGCAGTTAATTGATAATTACATTATTAATTTCTTCCACAGAATTGCTCATTATCGCATCATTATTGAGTTAACTAATACAGGGTCTCCTATATATTACAATTTAAAATTCCCCGACTTTTCCAGGTTTTCAAATAATTCCCTGACCAGCGTGACCATGCACTGAACATGCAAATATACACGAAATAGGACAAATATTCATACTTTCATATGAAAAGTCTGTCATCCATTGATTTTGGTGTTAACCAAGAACTAGCCATGCAAAATGCATTATAAATGCTTTGAATTGCCTCGACTTTTTCAAAGCAAATCCATTTTCCCTGAAGATTTCCTGACTTTCAGGCTTTTCGAATTCCCCTGACATTGCCAGGTTTTCCAGGTCTGCTGCATATTGGGATGACACATCACATAATTCCCTGACGAGCCTGATTACTGAAAATGCAAATATACAGGAAATGGAACATCTATTCATACGGAAAAAGCAACTTTAGGTAAGTATTGGTGTGAAATTGGCAATATCATTACAATTTCCAAGGAATTTTTTGTCATCCCTTGATTTTGGCGTTAGCCAATGGCTATCTATGCAAAATGCATTATTAATCTTTTTGAATTGGTTTGACCTTTTAAAAGCACATACATTTCCCTGAAGATTTCCTGGTTTTCGGGCTTTTCCAATTTCCCTGAGTTCCAGTCTTACTGAATTCCCCTAACATTGCCAGGTTTTCCAGTTCTGATACATATTAGAGTGCCACCCCACATTTTGGCCTAACTGACCAGCCCCATTGACCCATTCATTAGTCTGCGAATCAAGAGTTGATCATTCCTCACATTTCCAGAAGCAATCTTCTGAGG
This sequence comes from Kryphioiulus occultus, assembly GCA_034687865.1. Classification (NCBI taxonomy): domain Eukaryota; kingdom Metazoa; phylum Arthropoda; class Diplopoda; order Julida; family Julidae; genus Kryphioiulus; species Kryphioiulus occultus. The sequence goes on along the minus strand of JAQGAF010000584.1, from coordinate 40,052 downwards.
TCTCCAGCTTCGCTCTCCTTCGTTTTTCTCCGAATTATTTGAAAAGGCAAAAATGCTAACTTTTGATTGCTTCTATCTATTCCCATGTTTTCGAAAAATCGCGTGACAAAACGGTGGGGGATGAGGTCACAAAATCTGAAAACCTTCGTTACATAATATTGGCCCCTGGGGTTCTCTCAATCTCAGCTTTCATTCATCCTCAAATGGACACTCAGAGATACTTGGAGGAAAAAATTCTCCCCAGATGGCAGAACCGAAATTCCTCCACCCCCAACTCGCTATGGCAGTTTCTCCTTCTCGTTGAATCGCCAAGAATTAAAAGCAATCAGGGGACTAACGATACATCCTATTGATCGAGTAAATGCGAACAAAATACCCTTCCATTTCATCCCAATCGTCCTCTCAGCTGGTCCACCCGTATATTTTGCGACGAGTTTTGAAAAAGCTGCGTAATGGGTAATTGCGAGTTTCTCTTATTGGCTCAGCAATCTCAGCGCCCAATTATCGATTTTTTCAGCCACTCTTAGCTCTCGCAATGCAATTTAAACGAGTTGCCAAAGTTGGTTCTGGTGGTGAAAAGCGCCCTTAATCGACGATTAGTTTCTACCGGAAGCCTGAATTAGTTTTAACATTTCCTAGCCAGTGTTTCTGCTATGTCCATGCAGAGCGAATGACTAAGTCGAACATGGTTACTTCAGAAAACTAATTCCCTCAGTTTTCCTGAGTCATATTCTAATTTTGCAGGTTTAAAAATTAAATTTCAACGAATAAAATGTGTGCCACAATTTTATTAAAATAATGCTTAGTAATAATAATGAAGCGCCGTAGGCAAAATTTTGCGAAAAACTAGATTTCAAATGATATTTTTAGTCAACTTTACCAAACATACTTATCACAATGATGGATTTCACGAACATTTCTTTGAAAAACTAACAGATATAATGGATTTTAGGTATATCTATAAATAATAATGAGGAAACGTTGCAGGCGAAATTTCTTGAAAAGCTAGATGTCAAATTGTAGGTTTTTCGTCAACGTTACCAAAAAACGTATCCCAATGACGGATTTCACGAACATTTCTTCGAAAAACTACTAGAAATAATGGATTTTAGGGGTAATGACTTTATGATTAAATGTGTAACACAAATTTAATAGATAATAATAAGGAAACGCTGTTGGCGAAATTTTTTGAGAAACTAGCTCTCAAATTGCAGGTTTTTAGTCAACATTAGCAAACAAACTTATCCCAATGATGGATTTTGCGAACATCTCTTCAAAAACTACCAGAAATAATGGATTTTAGGAATAATATCCTTGTCATTTTTTTGAAATAATAGATTTAATCTCTGGAAACGTTTTTTACCAATATTAGCAACAAATGCAACGCTGACGGCAGTTTTATTTTTTTTTAATAAATCACCAATAATCCATAAAGCAAGAATGCTGAATTTTCGGGGAATGGTAGAATTGTGTATCAGGCCAATAAATTTTATGCTGACGTCTCAGAATTATAACCAAAGAACACAAATGCAATTTTGATACTAATGAATTTAAGGTTTCAATTCAAAATTCCCCGTATTTCCCAAGTTTCTCAGTTTGTCTATAAAATTCCAGGTTTTCCAAGTCGGCATTCACCGTGAAACACTAGCATTTCATTTCGTGCATGCACCCATCAATTCGGTGCAACGAAAATAACTCCGAGGTATTTCCATCGTATATTAAGTTATTCTACAAAAACTCGACTATCCGTCTCTTCAAACACAAATGGCTGCGAAGTTGGCACGAGAAAGCTGGTTACCCAGGCCGGAATTTCTTATTTCTGGAAATAAGACATCCATCCGAAGACCCGCAGCCCATTCACGTTTCGCATTTAGATCTCCATCGAGTGAAATATACGATTTTCATAAATAATTCCGACGTGAACCGAGTTTTCCGAGGACTTTCTTGCGGAAGATACGGTTGCAGACACGCGTTTCATCACAAAAATTGAAGGCAGCGGAATTTATCCCACCCCCGCGGTTCGCCTCCCGCAATTTTTAATATTTGCTTTTTCGGTTTGCCGAGCTATCTCTCTTCGGTGCAGACATTTTATACAAAAATTCGTGAGCTGAACAAACCGGCTCGTTTGATAAGCAACGACAAGATAAGAAAACAGCATTCGTTCAAAGGCAAATTTGCCCAGTCCCCATCCCCATCTAGAAAAACCGACAGGATTCGGATTTCAATGACGTCACCACGTAGCACTTCATCAACTTTCTGATGAGGTGACGAGTAAACCAATTCGAAACAAGCTCCCCGTCCAATACTGCACGAAAGTTTAGTGCGTCAGTAAGACACCCGACTTCATATAGGGAATATGCAGGGAGAGTCAAAAAGACGTTACCACTTGTAAATTGGATAATTGTTAAGATGGATAGGATGTAACAACTATCATGTGCAAGACAACTAAACTTCCATCTGTAGCAGACTAAACATGACGGCATGCCTTAATTTGGAAGACACGAGGGAAGATTGCTGCTTGGATAGAAGTGTCAGTCACCATCAGTAGTTAGGAATTAATTTAAAAGATGATATAACAAGGATCCTCCAAGATGATATCAAAATAACACGATTTACTGATTAAATAAAAACAAACCAATCCAATTAAGCATCTGTCATGCATTATCATTAAATCAATCGAGAGAAATTTCGACTCGCCCTGGATATTCCGATTACTACCAAATTAGAATAGCTGCCATTAATTAAGGAAACTTAAGGATAATAAAAACGAACTTTTGAATATTTTTGCATGAGACCACATTTTGGGATAATCAAGTTCCCCTACTTCATCGAGATACTGTTGCTCTTGCATACCGACCAACAATAAACACAAATTCGAAAAATTAAGGCTTTGAAATCTTTACAACGTAAAATAAGAATTACAGGGTGACCCCACTTTCACAATTTCTTATTTCTCTTATATTTTCCTGAAGTCTATGTCATACTACCTTAATTTAATCTTGTCCATTGATGACAGTGCATCTGTCTTTTTTAACATTGCATTTTTAACAAGTTGACTAACTATCGAATCGCCTTGGCTTATCATTAAATCAAACTAGAGAATTTTCGAATGAAATGATTTTTTTCTCTCTTCCATCTCCATGCATGAATGCATCCATATAAAAGGAAGTTCAGTCAACTCATTTCAAATTCCCTGATTTCCTCATTAATTCAATCCAGAGATTCACACGTAGGGAGGTACAGCCAACCCTTTGGAAAATTCCCTGATATTCCATGAGAACTGTTCATTTATTTCAATTTCTCTGACTCCCTCAAATTTTAATTCCCTGACATTTCCCTGTTTTCCAGGTAGTGTGGCCACCCCTGCCTTAATAAAAATAAGACTAATTCTGTGTTGCAGAGTTTTTCAGCGCGTTTTTAGAATTACATATCGCTGCGGAAATTGCCGCTAGGAGCGCTTCGATAGCAATCTTCTCTTCCGCATCCGAATCTTTCCTCCAAAGTTTGAGAACCCGAGGCACCGTCACGGAGCTCATCTTCGTTGACTCTCATAGATATTTTATAGTGAAGAGAAAAAAAAAATTCCAGGTTCGACAGAGCGAGTCTCACAAACGCAATTAGGCTTATCTTTTCTTCATTAAGACGTTTAGCCGACGAGCTCGCCGACTTACGAGCCAACGTTAAAACTAATCTTCTTAATCTTCTCCCCATCTGCCCATGCGCGTCCTATCGCACTCCACGTGCAGCATAAACTAGTAGTAACTTACTTCGTCGAGCAATATGATGTTGTTTTGACTGGCGAATTATGACGTAGGGACCGGAAGTGGTCGAGAGATTTTATTTGGCCGCAGCCGAAGGCTGGCTCAGACGCCTCAATCCGCTATGTAAACGCTTCAATGGCCAAACTGCGTTTTAAAGTAGACAAATACGCAAATGGCTTATAAGCTACTTAGACTTAAGCCATTACGGCTGGTTCCTAAACAGAACTGTGCATGTACATTAGAATTCATGAAGCCTTGGGTTCTAGTCAAACTAAGTTTTAAGATAAATAAAGGGGAGAATTTAAAACATTGAAAAAATACAGGATGCTTAGCATTGGTGGTACTGGCTACGAGAACGACGTTCAAATTTCTGTTGAAACTTGTTATTAAACAGACTCCCAACTAACTCTGCTATGGCATAGTGGATCGGTAAAGCCACATCCTTACGTTTCAAATTTTGTCGTTACAATTTGTGTTGAAACGTGGGAATGCCCCTTCAACAAACTTGAACCATGGTGGATCAGCAAAGCCACGATCTCACGATTCAACTTTTGTCGTTCAAATTTCTGTAGAAACGTGGGAATGGCCTCCAACTAAATTGAACCAAAGTGGCTCAGCAAAGCTGAAGCCACGATATCACGATTCAAATTTCGTCGTTCAAGTTTCTGTCGAAACGTGGGAATGACGTTTAACTATACAGAGTTGAACCATATTGACGAATATTTTGACTGCGCGCATGGTGGTCCAAATGCACAATCTAGCTTTACAAAAGTCCAAAATTTTGTAGTCATAAATTCCAAGAATTTTTGCATGTTTCACTGAGACAGCAATGAAAATCCTGGGCTCTTTATAAAAGCACTTATTTCAGTGCAAAACGAAAGTTTGCTGACAACAATTTTATCCGTGTTTGCCTTCACAAACTTCGCTTGCTGGTTTTCAGTTTACAAACTATGGTTATTTCCCCCATACGTAGTTTGTGCATATTTAATGTGCACGTAAATATTGCATTTTCTCAGATATTACAAGTAAAGTATGTCTATACCTCGGCGAGAGCTATTTGAAGTTTTGTGTTAGGAAAAGAAGTAAAGTACAAAAAAAATCGCCAGTGTTTTCACATGTATGAAATACATTAGGATTAAAGAGCGAAAGCCACGTATTTAATACAAAATTAGTAATTTGAACAGCAAAATTAAACAAAAAGGGCACAACATGCTTGTTTTCTGGAACCATTTTTAACACGTGAATCCGACTACAAGAATAACAAAGTAATTTACATATTAATCATTTACATAATAATACGTATTAATCATGCCAGCACAAGCTTATTGTTGAATCCATTTATAAATGTCAATGAATTAGCTGATATCCAAGAAGGTGTAAATGAAAGCGAGAATGATTTAATTCAATTTATCGTATGAAGAAATTGAATAACTAATAATATTGCTAATTTACAAAGTGCATTTTGTAATTTTTAATCTTCTCGATATTTATAAACTCTTCTAAACGTGAGACAAGTCTTCTAAGCGGTCATTTGAAACTATAAATCAAGATATACTGCTTCATATTCAAACGTATCGTTGTGACTTCTGCAGAGCTACATGTACATTGCACATTTGGACCATTGTGCTAGCGCCACTTTGATTACAAAAAAAGTCAAGATTACAAAAAAACTTGACGAAAAAAGTACTGATTGATTTTCTCAGCGCTGTCCCTGACAAGATGCAAACCATGCACGCACGGAAGCATGTACTGTTTGCCGACATATTTCACATGTCCTTTTCGCTGATATCAATTATATTTTCCATTAAGTTTTTATAAAACATGAAAATAAAAAGAGCACAATGTCGCACTATTCGTGTCACTACACTACCGTCTTAGGAGGATAAGTGGCTGATAAGTAGTCAAATGATTCCTGACACGCACCTGAACTTGCGTTCGCCTAATATGATTTTTTAATTAAACGCACGCACTGACTAATTTAATTAGATAGATGACAGTATCAGCAGTCTAGACAAACTGCATTATATTTTAGATGTGCGTTTAACGAACACCGAACCCGAAAATAGATTCTCTATTGCAAGCGCATCGAGCTAATAAGAGCAAAGCCTGTGCTAATTTACGAGCATCAACAGTAGGCGCGCACACCCCGATGTGACCTTTGACTCCACTACAAATCCGCTTCCCTGCTGCATTTGACATCTGCACCCGTCAGGCGCGATGAACACGTATTCGCAAGCAAGAACGTTGGACACCCTGACCTTTTCGCAGATTACAGTCAGGGGCCATCCATAAATCAGGCATCAAAAGAGACCAGATATAAAATGAAATTACAGTTTTTCTCACTGGGCACAATTGAATGTTGGCAATGGATTTAAGAAATGGAGGAAAATAAAGTTCGTAAATTGTAGCTGAACCGAGAAACTCTATTAACTTGTCCACTGGCAACTTATACTGAAGACACACCAAACGAAAATAGTTTTACACACTAGAAAATGGCGGAAACCGCGGTTCCCACTTTGGTAATGGAAAACTGTAACATTACCGTGTTCCAGAAACACGGTAAAGTTTTCTACAGTGTTGCCAGTACGTGCTCCCACAATCCACTACAGAAATCGTGAAAGCAGCCTGTTTACCTACTTAGTAAGTCATCACGTTTATCTACCAGGTTTTTAATTATCGCGTTTTTCCTTGGTGTCTTCAGTATCAGAATCCTTAATATTGGCAAAAAAAAAATTAAGATACAGAGCCACAGATGAAGAAAAAGCTGGACGCCATCCACGACGTTCTCTGAGAATATCATCAAACATTTTTGAAGAAATATGGCCTAATGGCATTTCCGTCAGCTTTGAGATCCCTTAAAAAATTGCAAGGCCACCTTTGTAGTTCACATCTGGGAAATTGTTCTTCAAGAACATGCACACCATCAATTATTTCTGGCATCGTTCTTGAAGAAGCTTTGCCTGACGTTCTCTGAGAATGTTACGTAACACTTTTTGCAGGACTGTTGCCTAAAATCCGCTACTTTTGGCCGTGATTTCCAAAATGTCGCCTGGCATTCGTGTCATTATTAAGCTTTCTGGAAAGTTCGTCAAAAATTAGGAAAAATGCATTTTTGGATCCCCATTATTCAAAAATCATATACGTCTCCCTTTCGTAGTTCACCTTTGCAAACTTATTCTTTAAGAAAACGCCAAAATCAATTATTTCTGACAGCGTTCTTCAAAATATTTCGCTCATGGCGTTCTCTGATAATACAATCAAACGCATTTTTCAAAAATTTAACCTGTCATTATTAAACCTTATTGAGACTTCATACAAAATTAGCTATAATGCATTGTCGGGGATCAATTTAAAAAAACAATTCAGGCGTCTCCCCATTGTAGTTTACAATTGCAAAATTCTTCTTTAAGTAAATCTTGAAATCCATTATTTCTGGCAGAATTCTTCAACCAATTTCGCCTATGGCATTCCCGTCATTATTAATCTTTCTGGCGATTTCGCGAAAAATTAATCGAAATCCAATCTCGTGGAGCCATTTCAAAAAAATTCAGACGTCTCCCCCCTGTAGTTTACATTTGCAAGATTCTTCTTTAAGAAAACCTCAAAACCTACAGGTATTTCAGGCAGAATTCTTAAAAAAAATTGCCTATAGCATTCCCGTCATTATTAATATTTCTGGTGATTTCGCGAAAAAATTAATCAAAATTCAATCTTGTGGATCCATTTAAAAAAAATTCACACGCCTTCCCAGTGTAGCACACATTTAACAAATTGTTCTGTGAGAAAACGCACAAAACCTACAAGTATATTTCTGGCTGCATTCTTCAAAAAATGTCGCCAATGACCTTTCTAGAACTAAGCATGCATTGTACATTCCAAGCACATTTTTCAAGTGAAAAGCTAGCTTAGATTGAGCGCAAAATTCGGCATAGTGTTGATTTTAAGAATGTTTTAAAAACGGCCCAAGATACTCCCATTGATAGGATTAATGTGCAATTAGTAAAGGTATTGCACCCAAAACTGTCGATTCTCATTAGTTATTATTTTTAAAAAAAAATGGTCCCAAAATATTCCCGTGTGGAGTGGGTAGGAGGATTAATGAAGGATTAGCAAAAAGCATTGCAGCATTACCGTTGATTTTCAAAAACAGCCCCAACATATTTCCAAGTGGAAAGGTTTGGGAGGATTAATGAAGGATTAACAAAACGCATTACACCATTACTGTTGATTTTGAAAAACAGCCCCAACATATTTCCAAGTGGAAGGGGGTAGGAGGATTGATGGAGGATTAGAAAAAAGCATTGCACCATTACTGTTGATTTCCAAAAACAGCCCCAACATATTTCCAAGTGGAAGGGTTTGGGAGGATTAATGAAGGATTAACAAAACGCATTACACCATTGCTGTTGATTTTGAAAAACAGCCCCAACATATTTCCAAGTGGAAGGGAGTAGGGGGTAGGAGGATTAATGATGGATTAGCAAAAAAGCGTTGCACCATTACCCGTTGGCCCTATTTTCACAGATTTGTGCAGGTAAACTCCAGGAGAAGCAGGGGTCGTCACCGAGTGGCTCGTCCAATTGGTCATCCCCTTGTTCTAGGTCCATTGGAGGAGGGCCTGGGCCGTGTTAGGCGCGAAACGCCGAAAACATCCGAAAACTGGCTATCCGGACGAAGACCGAAATCTCAGCATTTCCTCCTTTTCCGAATTCGAAACGACCTCATGGTCGAGTTCTAGAGACGTCGCTGGCGCGCACATGGCATCGGCACGTCGACGTCACTGGCACTGACAAGGCCCGAACGCACTTTCTGGGACCACTGGGCAGTCATGGGCGAGTGGTCAAGCATCTGTTGAGCGATGGCCAGACGTTGTCCAGCGGGCGATATCCATGGGGGGTGCTCGGGCTAAAAGTGGACATCACTGGTGAGGTTCGGGCGCGGTCCGGCCGCGCTGACCCCGCTTGACCAGCGGCCGAAATCGCGGTCGCATTTCCGGGGTTTCGTAACTTTTTTGTCTTTCAGAAGCTGACTTTGGATGCGACGATGCAACCTCGATGGTGGCTGAGGCGCGACTAAGAGTAGCTGCGAACGCGGGTCGAGAATCGGGTTTTGCTGCTTCGCTATTGGGCGGAATTGGAAAGGGGGGAGGGCGACGAACGTCGATCGAAAAGCGAATTTGGTCGCATTTCCAAGCCCGTGTGTTTAACATGAAACTGAGATGAAAGATAGAACGAGCGCCGGGTTCCCACAGCCTTAGTGCATGGTTCATACCAAAATTTGCATCTCAATTTCCCTGACTTTCCCTGACCAAATCTGGTTAATTTCCTTAACTTATAAAAAAAATGTCACGTGTAGTTAAAATTAACTTTTATTTGCAACACTACAATTATCTATATTTTTGTGGCAGGAAGACTAGCCAAATCTTCAATGGAATTTCCCTGAGTTTTCAAAGTGCACCAGACAATTTCAAGAAAGAACTTTTACAGATTTGATCAAAGCAAACATACCATATGGCGGAAATTTTAGAAATAATTGATCTGATCACGAAATGGCGGAATTATCCCGCAATTTTGTAAAAAGAAATAATAAAATTTATTATTAAGAGATCGACTGCCATGGCGACATTTTTGAAAAATTACAAGAAATATTGAATTTTGCGTGTATTAATATTAATAACGATGCGAACACGCTACATTTTAGAGGGTTTCTTTGAAATATTACAAAAATTCTTCATAATGACGGAAACTCCGTATGCAAGATTTTAAGAAAAAGTAGAACACAAATACAGCTTTTCTAATGCTTTTCATGAGATACTTAAACCAATCAAAATATTTGTGTCACAACACATATCCAGACATTATGAATTTCCCCGACTTTACCTGACTTTCCCTGCCCACTTTTGTTCTTGTTCCTAACTTATGCGATGAGGCTATTTCCAAGCCCAAAGGTAGTGCTTCACATTATACTGTTGCCCGCATTATTGTTTTTGCTTTAATGACATCTTGAAGCACCACATTTGGGCTTGGAAATAGCCTCATCGCATAAGTTAGGAACAAGGACAAAATTATTAATTTATTAATTGACAGCATCATTATTGATTTTTCTTCCCTTAATGGATCAAACATGAAGTATCAATTACTACTGTCGCATAACTGAGTAAACAGCTACGTGAAAGTAAATTTAACATCGATGTTGAATTTCGATGAAATTTTCAAAATTACGTTTCCTTGACGTTCAAGGCCGTTCCAATTCTAATCGCACAAATGATACCGCAATGTAATGCTTGACATTCTCACATCTTGAGATGTTGTCAAGAAGGAAAGATGCTGAATTTGCCCTTCAAACTGAAGTCATGCAGCCAACACCGGATTCTATGACAGTGTGTTAACACTTCCATTATTTTCTACACCCCCTTTCAATTACCCCACCGACATCTTTCAATGTGCGAATTACGGTCACGTCATTCCACTCAACAATTATCAGCAGTCAGAAAAACACACTCGTGAGTGGTCGTTGTAGACAGGTTTCACAGTGAAGGGACCATTAAATTTGTGCCATACAAAAAAATCTTAAAATCATTCGTCAATGGTATCTCTGGCGAATTGGGGGGTGGGGTGGGCCAACCAGCTTGGGTTGCTGGTTGATTACTGGACATTGCGCAGCGACCCCACACGACCAAATGTTCGCGAAAAGCTTTTGATATGATATTCGTCCCCACCCCTCGCAAATTGGGTCTCCACCCGCTAAAAGCACATCGTTTTGAAGAGCAATTACGAAAAAGTCTATATGAGTTCCCAGCTAAAAATAGCATCGAAAAAGAAATTTGATTTATGAAAAGGCTGACAGACGCATCCAGATCTGCTAACGCTCATTTGTGTCTCTTCATTAATTAAAATTGAAACATTTTAAGAGAGACGTCTCTCTCGGGCTCACCGCCACCTGTTTAGCATACATGTCACGAGTCACGGAGTCACGAAGAAAACACGAAGCGCAATTTGCGAGGAGGTGAAAAACCATTTTTTTCTAAACATTGGGACTTAATTACTTTTTTTTGTGTGAGAAAAAGCATTTGCGATTTCGCCGCGTCACGCACCGTCCTAATCAAACAAAGATCCGCCTAATTTATTCCAAGCTCCAAGGTAGTTTGGTTGAAAAGTAGAATTTTTAATGTTTCAAGAATCCTGCGCCACCCAGCGGATTTCAGCGACATCGTGATTGGAACACCTGCGCATCATTGCGATCCAGAGATAGAAAAATCGGCTGTACAACAGATACATGTATGACCCTGACCCGTCATGGAAACTTTGAGAAAGTGGGCTTCTCCTAACGGCTCGCAGGCTAGCAGAGATTGCCTGGCGGTTAGGGGCAGCTAACTCAGAAATTATAATTTCAGGTCAGTTTTGATTAAGTTAGGAATCAAAGAAGCAAAAAACTAAAAAGGGTAAATTGGGACAGCCAGGGCATGTATCGTAGTTGAATACTAGGTCAAATATAAAGGTTCTACGCACATTAGGAATAGTATTTAAGTAGTAGTAGATATCCGAAAAACCATAACCCAAAATAGGGGTATATACCGTAGACACTGCTGCATCTTACATTGAAAGCGGGTTTCTCCTAACGACTCGTAGACTTGCAGTGATTGCATGACGGTTAGGTGCATTATAAGCAGTCATTATGTTCTGTTAGAAAGGTTAGGTCCTGCTCCCGAACCTTTTCATTTATTACCCAAAAACACTTCTCAGAATGTCCAAGTTACCCAAAATCACTTTGCAGAAAGTATTTACCCACCTCAGGTAAAATATTCATTATATTACCAACAAAGACGATAATAAGTATTTTGTCAAACTGTTTCACACTAGTTACACTGCACTGACAGAGCACATTCTCCAGCGAATTTATTCTACACTGACTGGCAATTTAGAAGTGTTCTTATGGCCCACCTCTCCCGTTCCATTATGGAACAAATCAATTATTACCATTACAGTAAATTGTAATGTAGATTCCAAGGTGACCCTTTGCCCCACTAGGTCAACTAGGTTTGGAAAATAGTGCAACAAAAATCATTCAATCATTATTGCATCTCAGTTTTTACGGTATTTACGTTAATTTGTAATGTATATTCCAAGGTGAGTCGTTTACCAAATAAAAATGTGTTTATCAAATGTTGGGTAATTCACCCAGGTTTGGGAAAACAGTGAAAAAAAAACGAAAGAAAAGGAATAGGTTTCAATCATTATTGCATCTCAGACCATCAGTTCTATATTTTGTGCACATTTGGAGCAGGGTCTATACAGAAGTTTATCCAAAAATTGTATGAGCGCAGCATGTGCAATGTCATAAAGCTTGGCAAAACTTTGGTACCAGATAACGCCAAACGACAAAGAATATTTCTGATGGAAGCCAAATTTCAGTTGGCAGAAAGGCAACAATACAAGCGAAAAGCAACACTTGCAGTGTTTACATTTCAAATAGAAAAACAACGAAAGCCGTGGGCGTTATTGGAATGGCAACTGTGAAACGGACAAAATTGACCGAGAACAACTCGCTGGAATAGCAACTGACGGCTGAGCCAAGAACTACCCTCACGCTGAGAAACCGAATTCTCAGAGGAGCTCTAAACAGAATGGGGCATAAACGCCTCATGGGGCAGCGGAAGTACCACAACATCACACGGATGGTTGTACAACCTTGTTTTCCAAAACACGACCATAAAAGCGCTGCGAACATGGGCGAGATATAGAAACATCAACCCGCATATTGTTTCGGATGGTTTCTATTTATAGCTGAAGATAAGCCAATTCTTTCAACTACCCATATTATGGACATGAAAGTATTTTGGGGGTAGCATTACAACTGATAGTAATCAGCCCATAGAAAAATGAACAGGAAATACAAGCTCTAAAAAGCGATTACGTTCTTTTAAGAATATTAACTAGAAAGAATGCCGGAGGAAATATTTGAAATGTCATGTCTAATCGATGACGCATCCACAGAAAACCAGCGATCTTACACACTTAATCTTGAACCGATTTGAAATACCAGGGGCTTACCTCGACATGATTTCTAACCCAAATCTACTATATATTTGGATAAAAACTCGTGTTTCAACAAACCTCCTTTTAAAATTCAATTTCTGGTTTAGCGGCATCTAACCCCCAAGCATTCACTGCTAGCTAACGTGCAGTAAGGAGAAGGCCAATTTCCCATAGTGTCTACGCTGGATCAGGGCATATACCTTAATGCAGTCCATATTTTGTGTGCCTCCCAAGGTGCACCAACTCCATTTATTACGACGCCTACGCCATTCAATTTTGCATATACTGTACATGTACATTGTATGTATGCGATTTAGAAATGTCAGTCACGATTTATTTTAATTTTTTCCTTTTCAGTTTTCGTGGTTACTGTAAAGACGAAATCAAGATGCTATTTTAGATGCCATCATTTGCACCAAATAATGGCAATTTTTATCTATCGCTACAACAGGGTCTCCCAGAGAGGACATCTTCAGCTTCGATGACTTTTCCAAGTTTCAAAACAAATTCCCTAACAACCCTGACCACTGAAAATGCAAAAATATGGCGTATACCACTGTAAGGCTTGCTATATTTATTGCTTGTCATACAAGTACGTTTTTAAACTGACAATTTCATTATCAATATCTTCCACAGAATTACTTGTCATCTCATGGTGTGTTAATCAATAACTATCTACTGGTATAATGCAACATTATTGTCGCATTTCACTGACTTTTTCAAAGTAAATTCATTTTCCCTGAATTTCCCAAAGTAAATCCATTTTTCCTGAATTTCCCAAAGTAAATCCATTTCCCCTGAATTTTACGAAGTAAATTCATTTCCCCTGATAACGCAATGTCTGCAGGTGGCACCCCCACGCATCTTCATTAACCAGCCCAAATGGTTAACAAGTAAAATTCTTCGAAAAGCCTACCTCAATTTCAAGTTAGTTTCTTAGAAAAAAAAATATAGGCGAAATTTCTCCTAAAACAAACAGCAACAAGGCAAAAAAAAGCGCCACCAGGGAGCATTTAAGCTCTCCTAGTTATGCTTTTCCTCGAAATATCTAGCACTTAATGAAATTCAGGCATCCGTCTACATGTATTTTATTTTTAATATAAAAGAGATGGGTGTACATGTACAGTGTATATGTTTAAAAGGGACTGGAGGCGATTGCCGGATGAGCAGCGTGTTAGCCAATGATGCGTTTTCCGTTCATAATATCGGAGCCCCCACCAGGGGGATTACGAAAATTCGAATAACGATGCAAATGCGAAAAAGCTTTTCGCCATTTCGCGATCAAAAATTGATGAAATGCCGAGGCGCTTGACGTCAAGCCATTAGTGCGTGAAATTAGTGGGGAGTCGGCCAGGCAAATTAGAATTACTAACCCAAAACTGACACCATTTATCGAATGGCCCTAACGATGGACGTCATTTATGGACGATCCCGAGGTCCATCTGAGAGCATTAGACCATCTCTCGAGAGACAGATGAGAGTGAAATACCGATCAGAACTGTCTTCACTTCATTGCGAGCATCTGCTGATAGTTCATCAAAATGATCGATAAAAATGCTGCAATTGCCATGTTTGCAATTTTAGATAAAAAAACACTATCCCAAGTGTTGGGTGAGAGAGAGAAAGTGCATTGTCGAAATATAGTGGGAGCATAATCATCGCTAACATGTGCATGGAAGATACTCAACAACATGGTTCCCTAGAGGTTTTTTCCAGGTTTTAAAATAAATTTCCCCGACCACCGTGAACATTGAAAATGCTAACATATGATGTGCCAATGCAAGGAATGCTATACACAGCATATAAACAGGAGATACAACTCATCTTCACAAAGAAACAGTACATTTAGATTTTTTTTAAATTAACAATTTCATTATTCGAAATTCTCATATTGGATAGCGGCCGGTATTAGCATGAATATATATGGCGGTAGGTGTCTCGGCCAAGTCACAAAATTTATTAGAATCTTCATTTTTGTGATAACCAAGAATTTTCTATGTAAAATGTATATTTGACTTGTTGAATTTACCTGACGTTTTCAAAGTAAATCCATGTTCCCTGACTTTTCCAGTCTTTTTCAATTTTCCTGACAATTGCAGATCTTTGGGAACTTTGAACAATTTCGAGTTGGTTGAGACTACCAAATTAATAGGCTCTTCAATTCCTTTGAAATATGAATATCTCGTGTTATGTACATTTATTGACTTTTTATGTAACTTATATTCTTACTGCATTATAGGTCGTACCACTGATGAAATGACCTATTCTGAGTGACACGACGTATTGCATTCAGTGCAGCTCACTAGATTGGCCACAATAGAGCGAAAAAAACAACTGAAAATTTTGACATCCGACTTATTGCAGTTACCACGACGATATTTAATCGTATTCATGATGTAAACAAATTTCGTTATACCGGGCATAAAATAAAACGGCTATACATGTACTTCTGCATAAAACCTATCCAAAATTTAACTAACCTAAACTAACCTAACCTTCTGCCCTTCAGCATAGATAACAATGAGAAAGTGGGCTTCTCCTGACAGCTCGTAGGCAATCAGTAATTGCCTGCTGTTAGGGCGTTAGGGCAGAAAAAATAGAGGCTAGTTTTGGATAAACTAACTTACCTTCTATAGGGTACTTATAAACTAAGTAACTTGAACACTAGGATAGGCTAGGTTAGTTTAGGAAAAACGAAAGAAAATAAGAAAAGGGATAAATTCCGACAGCTAATTAAGACAGGTGTCACTCTTGTATACAAAACAAGTAGAGTTTAAATACGCATTTTTTGCAAGTTATGGGCAGGAAATGTACCGTAACAGAGACAACAAAACCGCGTTATTTCAGCCAAATAGCATATTGTAAACTGGATGAAAACCAGGAAATTGCCAGTCCCATTGCTACAGTGTATATTGCCTCATTTTCGGAGCGTTATGATGAAACTATGGATTCGCAGACTAAGGGGTGTTAAAACGCAGCAGCAATTAATTTGCAGCCACTAATTAGGCCGAGCTCCACATCCGACTGCGGGTTTAATTAAATCGACAGTTTCCGGCAAGGTCTGCCTAATCACTGCGGCGGCGTCGCCCAGGGGGCGTTACGGGAAAGCCATGACGTCACGAAATTAGCGACAAACTCCCGAGTTTAATTCCGTTCCAGTCGCTTACCCAGCGCCACCTAATCACTGTTTAATGTTTACTTCGAACCCCGGCTAATTAAATACAGAGCCAATTCCAAGTTTGGTTGTCTCTGAGGAGCTACGACGCTTCGGGGCAAAACGTTGATTAAGCCGAGGAGCTTACTGCACATTAACCGACGTTAACGAAATTTGCAGCATTGCAGGGTGGCTTCAATCAATCTTCCCTAACTTTTTCATGTGTCCCAGACACTTCGGAAAAATTCCAGACAATTTAAAACAAATATTTTTTTTTACGAATTTAACACATCTTTCATCAAAACAGGACCAAGTCATGCGCTTAGCTGCCTCTTTTTAAATCCGCGAAGTCATCAATTTGTCTGCACGCTTTATTTACATGTACAGTGTGTGTGCGTTCCTTTGAGGATTTCAATGGAAATGAAAATGAAGGCAGCATTTCAATTGCATTAGGCGAAAATTCATGAAAATTTAAATCACAAAAGTAAAAAAAAATTAACGTAAATAAGGGACTGCCAGGCTTAATTTATATTTTTAAAATATAATATAATTTATAAAATAAATTACCTGATATAGGGGATATTTAGTGTATTTTCCTCAAAACTTTTCTTTTCACTTACATGAATAATGTATTGTTGAAACCACTATTGATTCAAATACGGCAATTCTGCGGAATTATTTTTCGAAAAATTGAATAAATACAAAAATGTTGTAGCCTATTATCATTAAAGTAAGCTGTATGCAATTTAAAAAACTACGTGTAGAATTAATAGACTTTAGGCGAATTTTGATGGTAATTTTTTAAAACCAGACCACCAATAAGGCATTTTCGTGGATTTCCATAGACAAAAGTAAAAAAAATTAACATTAATAAGTGACTGCCAAGCTAAATTTTTGAAAAACTACCAGAAATATTGGATATTTAGGAAATTTCCCCTTAATTTCCCCTTTTTTCCCCTTTTTTACTTGAGTTTATTGTTGAATCCACTACATCCCAAATACGACATTTCTGCGGAATTATTTTTCGAAAAATTAGATCTATACAAAAATGTACTGTATGACTATACATGACATTTTCGTGGATTTTTCATAGAAATATTGGAATATTAATTTGGCGTACTGTAAACGCAATAAACGAACATTTTATAAGTAGATCACCTCCATTGCTTTTCAGAGACTTCACACCAATAAAAATTGTTGTGCCACAGCAAATTTCCATACCTTACATGAATTTCCCTGGCATTTTCCCGAGTTCTCCAGACCCTATCAATTTCCCTGACTTTTCCAGGTTTCCAGAAGGCCAGTCACCCTGCTAGGATACAAATGGTCCACCATGGCTCGTTGCAATTTGCAAACAATGTCGATATTAATTCAAATGAAGCAGCACGCACGCTACAAATTGCGAAAACTATTCCAGGAATTTTCAGCTTAGTGGCTGATTAACGAATGCCAGTGGGCGACTGATGTTCGCCAGAAACTCTTTACGGTCCTTAAAGCTAAGTGGGTCCTCCCACGCCAAAGGCCAATGACTCCTGATGGACGCCACTAGCGTCGTTAGCGACTGCACCAATGGACCATAGCGAACATATGTACGCTCTTCACGATGCATTTGGGATTAACTCCCTTAATTCAGCTTTGGTGGCTGACGTCCTCACTATAACAGAAATGACGTTTCCAAATGCCCATGGCATCGCAGCTGCTCAATAAGCTTAGAATAAGATCAACCAGATGACAAAATGGCGGGTTGCAGGGCGCGTTCGATCCGTTTTACCAGGATTCCGCAATTACCAGTTTGTCGGAAATAACTGGACAATTTTATCAAAAATCAGTGTGTCTGTCCAAATCTTGAATCAAATTAGGCTGGCGTGTCTAGGTTTGCCAGACGTCTTCTGCAATATTTCCAGACAATTTAAAACAAATTCTCTTCGTGGATCAAATGCATTTTCTCATTAGAAAGGGCCAAGTTACATGTACGTGTCTAGCCTTCTAATCCAGGGCAGAGCTAGTTGTTGTATAGAAACATCAAATACACAACACCTAAAACAGCAACAACCTGCATGCATTAATCTTATCCTAAGTCATTCGCCATTGGCCAATACCACTAAGTCCTGCTTAAAGTACTCCAGAGTAACTTAAAACTTATCTCTTTGTGGAAGATATGGACACAGTCAAACAGTGAGCTGTGTCCATTTCAGAAACAATCCTTTTCCATAATTATACTAAAGTGTTATTGGGTACAGTGGGCATTTAAGGTGGTTAGTTGTACTTGCGATTTGTGTCTTCGATAAGTCAACCCGATGATAGGTTCAGAAAGCTTTCAAAGATTGGTTGACCACCTCAACCGCCAGCAGAGCCACGATCACGCCGAACACGAGACCAACCGTGTCCTAGCGAACGCACGTGGATCGACCCATCGTCAGGGTGCCTGAGCCTGACCGTTTTTGGCGGTAGTCCACCTACCTAGGCGCCCTCTTAAGGAGGACGCCATACGCCCGACGCCGTACCCCACAAGGCTCTCTAAAGACGGTGGACGCAGCCATCCGCCCAAAGGTCACTTTGCTGCCTCTGAAAAGTGGGAAGACCATCTACTGAACTGCTGGCATCATCTGTGGGAGCAAAAATAAAATAGGCGTTTAGGAACTTTGATATTATTTCAAACAGTAATTTTTTTGGAATGCAGTACAGTTGAACAAATAGTATTTATCTACTCTCAGTTGTCTAATCTCCATAAAGTACAATGTATTACGCTTTCCCTCAAGGATTATGACTTTTCATAAAACTACCACTCATTTTTGTTAGCTCACCAGTTATGGGGTGACGAATTAGAGGGGTTGCCCCTAATGTTAATACTATAACGCACATCTATGGCCAAACTAATGATTTCGATTAACCGACATTTCCAATGGAGATTCAATTAACCGACAATGCTCCGGTCCCGTACCTGTCGGATAACCCAGGTTCTACTGAATTTCAATATGTAGTATTTTACAAAACAATATTAAATTACAAACGTGTCTATACCAAGCTACATGTTGTCAGCATTAAACTTTTTCACGTAATCTGACAACAAAAAGCACAGGGCGTTTAAGGACTTTTTGAATATTTAAACTTTTTTAAAACTTAGGACTTGATGGCCACTGATTATGTTGGACAGTTTTTCTGCACCAGATATGCGCCATAGAATTAACATTAGGGGCCACCCCTCTAACTTGTCACCCTATAATTGGTACATGTAAATTAAACAGCGTTTGAAGCACCACCAACGATAAAAAACCATTGCATGTCGGGCAAAATGCATTGCCACAGACGGAAATTGCGCATGGCAAAATCCCCTTTCCCACAATAGGAAACCCAGTTATCTTGGAGAAGGCTACCTTATCAGACAATTGTAAGTGAGTTTTCTAGCTTGGGATAAAAAAAGCATCCGAATCTAAATACCTAAGCAATATTTTATATCGTTAGCAGTGGCAACATTTGTCGAAATCTTAGAAGACTAACCCGGCTAGCACTGGAACTTAGTATGCACCATAGGTATCTGACAGAGATTTCGCTGTATTATAAGAAAACTATTTCAATGTCACTAAATGCGCCACGTGGTAAGGGGCTGGAATCCATATACCCAATGTATTGGGAGTTTTAAAACATCCCTAAATTGAATTTATAACAGATGATAGGACAAGTAACGCCCTGAATGACTAAAAAAAGTCCCATGAGTGACTCTCTAAACGCCATCGGTGGCAAGATCAATCGTAAACCGATGTTTAAAATGTAGTAAAGTAAAGGTCCATCCGAAACTTACCGTGTAAGGATGAGCGAGTTGCAACGCGATGTCTTTGACGCGCAATCCGGCCCATCGTCCCAGCATAGGAGGGTCGCCACCAGATAAGCAACTATTTGCAACTGTAGCTATGGCAACGCAAAGGGGTGTAGAAGGTGCGGGACTGAACGCATCATCCTGGTTATGGATTCTGCAAAGAAAAACACCAACGGTCAGGCACATCAAAATAAGGTAGGGAAGTAACAAGAATGGCATCACTTGATGAGTGGGGTTATGAAGGATGAGTGCTGATATGGGGGAAAGGGGTATACCTAAAAACAACAATTTGTGATGACATAACACTTGAAATTTTCCTGTAAATTGGCCAGCATTTTCACGTTCAGTTATTCAGACGTGTGACGTTCGCCATTTCATCTATACGCTCGTATATGTACTGAATTTTATTCTTCGATGCACACTTTAGGATTGCATACATGTATCAACCCCTAGCCGAATTTTGAATACAATTTTCCTAACTTTTCCAGGTTTCCCAGGCTAAAATTTTGATATTCCCCTTTTCTTTAGTTTCCCCATCGACCAATATTAAGTAAAAAGACCTGTTATTCAGTGTAAATGCTGTTTTAACTAGATACAGTAATTATTGAACTTTTAAAGTGCTTCTTCTAATAACCATGGTGCACACCATAATCGTTATATGAAAGACTTTCTGGATTTAAACTACATGTACAGTAGAACCTCTGTAAGTTGACCACCCAAGGGACTGTCGCAACCGATCAACATAAGGAGGTGATCAACATATTGCACGAGGCTTGTACAGGCACAGAATTTTAATTCTTTGTACTGCAGGTACAGTACTTACATTTTACAGTAACTATTCACCATTCATGAATAATCTTATTAAAATGTTTATAATACAGCACCAGTATTGCTAATGTGCTGCAAGTTTACCCAACAATTACACGTACAGTACAGTATGGGTACTGAAGGGGTTCAAAATGAGTTCTTGTACCGCGATAGAGACACTTATTGTCCAGGGGTGTAGAGTTACGTCTTGCAAGCATGCAGCCAATAAATTTAATCGTCCATGACATTATAGGTTGAGACCATGCTGGTCAGTCACATTCCAAGTGGTCAACACACAACATACAGAAGTGCAGGTGGTCAACATGTAAAGGTTACTTTCCATTGAGTTAATGTGGTGACCGCCTGGTCAGTTAAAACAGTCAACATGGGGATATAGTAACTTTGGAGGTGCTACAATATAATGAAAAGGTAGAACTCCCCTGAACTTTTGAAAAACGTTCAACATTCCCGTCTCTTCCAGGTTCACTAGTCAGTTACAAATCCCCTGACTATCCCAGGTTTCCCAGGTTCCGTGGAAACCTTGGTTTGCAATCAATTTTCCCCATAATGGATCAAACAGCGCATTGAAATTACAAAATTTCAGTTTTATAAATTCGGAACGTCTGGTGAACCACAACAACATTGCCGTGATGACACCTTCATTGCTTTGTTTTAGACCGAAGTTGCCAAGATTTTCCAACAAAGGTGAAAGTTCCTGCTAGGGCACTGTTTCCAGCCCCGAATTCCCCAGCTCAAATCTTCGCAAATTCTCCATCAACCTTGGCTTCCTTTCCTATGCAGTTTCATCGCAGCCTGCTTGGCTTTTTCACTGCCAAATTAAAATGCCGAGCCTCGGCTAATTAGCCGTCGAAAGCAGCCTCGACTGACATGAAAACCTTAATTAGGATTCAAAAACCGTGAAACGCAATTGAAATTCATCGCCGTTGGTAAACAAAGGCCAGAGAAGGGTCCCTGGCGAATAATTAAAACCGAAATTCCCCTCCCATCATCTTACATTATTCAACGCAATTCGGCTGGACGACATAAAACCCAAAACACTGACACTGGTCCCTTTAGAATGCATTTGGTGACCGTTTACAGCCCCAGATGCTCCATTTGCCCGAATGTAGCGACATCTTGCGACCCCATGATGCTAACTTCCGCAAATACTTAGTGGTTGATTAAATACGCCATCCAATTATGGAACGTGGATATACGCTCGTCAATATTGACAAAATTGTGCCATGAGTGTTTGATAACGATCAACCAACGTCTAGAGATTGAAAGAAAGATAATGACGTCATTTGAGGAGGGTGGGTGCCATTGAATTCTTCATAACATGCCCTTATCCTTACTCTGCAAGGCCAATTTTCGTTAATGGCAAATCCCATCATGGTGCCAATAATCGAAGTTTCATAATGACGGGAAGCTGTGACGTCAGGGGAGCGTCAGGATAACACCATGGCAACGAGCAAGCGATATATAATCAAACAATGCTAATTTTAATCTAGGCTTAGTTTACATTCCAGACCAATTCATTTCCTGGCATTCGAAATCAAGACTCCTTGGCAAACAGTGTTTGTCAAGTTCAAGCTCAGCTCCATTTCTTGTAAGGAAAAGAAAGTGACGTCACTGAATATCCACCTCCTCGTGTTTTATTTGTTTGGCAGCCATCTTAACGACATAAAAGCAAATAACGCGCGCCATAAAAAATCCAAATAAATTTAAATGCGAGTGTCTGGTTTGTGCTTCCGGGGATTAAATTCGGCTATTGTTTTCCAGAAACAAAGGAGGCCATTTTGGCTAACGAAGCAAGATCATCAGAAAGAAGAAAAAATGCAATTTCCTTAAAAAGGCCACGAACCAACCATGTGCACGGATGCTGGTGGGGGATTCTGGAAACCGGAAGTAGCAACTTTGAAGGGCGACTGCACAATTATTTTAAAATCTCAATGTTGTCCAGTTGCGAATTTCACTTAAGAAATTCGTTCCATTCACCCTTGGTGCTTCCGTTTTCCCTTACAATTCAACAACAAGAACTATCCATGATGCTTTCAAACATATACATGTAGCAACTATGTTTTCACTGTGTTTTTTTTAAAGTATTAAACTCGTGAAAGTATTGAACCGTGAGGGGGTATCGTTGACAAGACTTTGCATAAGAGCAGAAAATTTTAAATATTGTTATCAGTGATTGCCCATTGTCAGGGGCAGATCAACTTTTTAATTTTTTTTAAAGAAGCCCACAATTGGGAACTGAAACCGCATCGTTACACGATTGTTCGTTTCTCAACATCTGCTTAGGCATAAAGAATTGCTCTCCCTGGGATAAAGATTAAGATAAGAATAAAAACTAACGAAAAAAATAAATGAAAAAACGAAAAAAAGTCGTGATGTTACCAAACATATACGACTGTTTCTATTTTCAAAGTATTCACTATAAGTTTGTTTGTTTGTTTATGGAATTTTTAACGTTGATACACTATAAGTGAGGAGGTATCGATGACAACACTTCTCATAAAATCTGGAAAATTAAATATTTTTTGCCATCGGCAGCAACGTCAACCTACGAGTGTAATCAGTGATTGCCCACTGTCAGGGGCAGCTTTTATTTTAATTTTTTTTTCAATTTTTTAAAGAAACCAACAATTCGGAACTGAACGCGCAGCTGAACACGACTGCTAGTTTCTGAACATCAGCTTAGGCAGAAAGAATTACTCCCCCGGGGTAAAAAATGTTAAGAAGATTTGTGAAATCTAGTGCAGTTTGCAAAGTAACTAATGCGGTCTTATTTTAAAGGTCTCGATCGTTCCTTGGGATTTGAAATGGTTTGCTTTTTGTATTTATGAAGAGCTTTTCGTATATGCCGAGTGGATTAAGCATAAATATTCCAGTGTCACAATTTGAGACCATTTTTTAGTATAACTTTCTATAATTAGTTTTCATTCGTGAACCATTTCGCAGGATAATGGAGTCCCATAAATTGATTTACGTTAACGTTGGTTTCATAAATAGCGAGGCACGAGATTACCATCTTCCGGTTCCCACAAGCCCATAAATATATCATATCCGGAGTCGATTAACAGTCATTACAATAGCCTGTGCATTCCCACAGGGAAGCAGCATAATGAAACAAATGGCATTTTGGCAAAAACATTTAATAATGGGATGTCTGAAAACTCCACCAGATACAATTCCGTTTCCTATCCAAAATGCACTTTCAATACTAAGCAAACAAGTCTAACTTTGCAATTTTACACTTCAGCCCACACTACTTAGCAAACCAATTACGGGATTCCCACAGCTTTTAGTAACAAAATCCTCTGACTTGATCAGGTTGCCCAGGTTAATCATAAAAAAATAATCACACCAAATAGTCAATTTCAATTACAATAATTTTTTTAGGATTGACACCCCTTATAGTATAAAATAGTCTGCCCTTTGGTATAACTAATGTTTTAATCAATATGGCCCTTGACTAGGACGATAATTATTGAACCACAACATCAAAGTACATGCATTATTGCACTGCCTTAATTCGTATTTTTTTCATTAGGAATACTGAGGTTCTTGGAAGTTACTTTATTTTTTTTTTGGCAACTTTCGAAAGTATTTTAATGATACCAAATGGAAGGAACCAATCTGCCATATTAGGGGTTCCTTTTCATAGTGCATCGGGAAACTTCACCGAAAAACCACGTTACGCTTCATAATCGATTTACAAAATACGTTTCAGGATTGAAATTATAATTAAAAGTTAACAAATCTGACTTTTTCAAAAATTGTTCTGAAATTTCAAAAATTGTCCTGACTTTCCCAGGTTTTCTAGGATTCCCATATTCTGTGGAAACCCTGCGATTATTAATCCATCAAAGTCAAATAGATGGCCTAGTGGCAATCATATCATCATTTTTAGCTAAACTGAATTCTTCTACAATTTTATAAAGGGCTTACTACTGCGCGTCAATAGGAACCGATATTTCAAGATTATTGAAATCACGTATCATTGTGGTAATAACGTGCCAAATCTTATTTTATTACTGTAATAACACAAAAACAATACATTTCAATTCAATTCAATTCAGCTCAGTACCCTACTATCAGTAACTGAATACCGTGTGGTAGGGGGGTGTAATCCGTAAAAGACACTGTGGTATTGTCAAGCTGTGGTATTGCCAAGTCATGGTATTGCCACCATATAGGCCATCAAAACTGAAGAGTACTGACCATTTTACCTTAACTTTTCCAGCACGCATTCGTAGCACAAGTAAATAGAAAGTGGCAAATAAAGTAGTAGTTCGGGCAATTGACACGCTCGTATAATTTACGTGTCCAATTCCCATTTTTCCTCAGTTTAAACTTTCGATAACCCTGACCAACACCATCAAAAAGCAATTTTCATTTCCCCTTTCATTTCAAACTACGTGTAGTTCCAAGCAGCAAATCTGTCAATGCCCACCTAGTTCATTACATGATCACTTGCCATCCTCGCTCCAGCGCCAGACACGAGCTGTTTGCAAGAGATAGATGACCACAAAAGGCCGAAACTGGAAAAAGAAATGACCGATGGCCGTTTTTTTCCAGAGTTCGAGTAAACTACATTTCAAATTATTTTCAAACGTGATAAAGAAGCGCGAATGACTTGTCAGCATCTCCCACTCTCCTGGCATCGAGCAGGGGCGCCCAATAAATTAGCAGACACCCCCTCCCCCCCAGCGTCGTCTCAGAACGCTGAATTATTTGGTGACATGGCTTTTAGGGTCCCGGGAATTTATGTCGAACAAGAAACCGTCGGACGATGCCACATAAATAAGTGATTTTGAGGACGAGTATTTGCCACAGCTCAACTCCAGCGGGAATTGGAAGCTAAACTCTGACCTTGATCAAGCAGATCGATAGGCGTGTTTTGTACACATCGAAATGCCTATTGTCTGTGAGTTTACGCAAAATAAAGTCAGAGTCACATTTAACAGCTGAGTTACTAATATTCTGCCCATTGCAAAACTAAGAATTAAGCTTAATTTACAGGGTGTCTATTGAGCCGTAAGTGCAATATTCCAAGCTGTTTGCAGGATTATCCAGTACTTATTCATTTGTGTTGATCATTAGCCAAAAAACGCCATAGGCGAAATTGTGTGACATATACGATGAATTCTAACACAATTTTTTATTTTTTTGAATAAATCTTACGCAAAAATTCACTCCTCTGTCTGTAACGAACCTTTACGAATTTTAAACCCATTTTAAACTGTCGTACCGTTGTCCTAATGTGCTGAATCGCGACACACATCTTAATTTTGCGGAACAATTCATTGTATTAAAACATTATGGATGGCTGTGGTTTACTGACGTGCTTATTCACGCGTTTTTTGACTCGTAAACGTATATACAAACATTCTACATTGGCGGCGCCATATTGGAAAGAGTTAATAACGCGCATGCGTGAACTGAAATGAGCGAAGCCATATTGGAACATACCAATATCGCGCAGGGGTGAAGCCATATTTGACTGTGATATGATATCGCGCATGCGTGAAGACAAAATAATATTGTATTTAAAAATAAATATCTTCGGTAAATTAATTTAAGATGCTATAGTGTACTTTTTGAAACTGTTGTTTATAGTTCCGTCATTGACAATATACAGTTTGACGTTACATTATGTTGTTCAGTAGGCATTTTTCTAACTTTTTTAAAACACAGATTCGTTTCTGTTTTTATTTATTACTATTTTCACCTGTTTTCGTTTGATTTTCAACTTCTCTATTCTTCTATCCTTGGTCATAATAGTCGTTGATCCTCATTCTGACTACGCAGTACAGATCTCAAGAGTTATTTAGCTCAATGTTGCCGTTACTTGCTTGTTTAATCTTCGATTAACACACTGTCACTCTGGATAACCCCTCCCTAGCCATTTTCTTTTATATTTTCTGATTTCTTATTCTTATCTCCCTTTTTTTGTTTTTATTTTCAACTTCTCAATTCTTCTTTCAGAGCATTGAATTTGCACCATGCAGTATTTGAATAGTCGACATAGTGAATTTACTAATTAAATTAGGTAAATAAATATGAATTGTTTTGGTTAAGTACAACATTTGCAATCGCAAGCGCAGAAGAAATACATTTGATACTACAGCCTGGTCTCAATTTCGAAACATACGTTGGTCCTACAGTAAATGTACATTAAGTTTATTCTGTATTTGAAACTTACGTGCGTCTGGCGCAACTGCTTTTTTAATTTGGTGAAAGATTTTTAAAATATTCATGATTCATGAATTTGATTATGATTCAGTTATCAACATGAATTTTTCACACGCATGGAGAGAATTGCTTCATTTTGTAGAAAACTCTGTGTTCACACAAATTGAAACTGACGATATGTAGAAACAACATGTCAAAAACTGAGTAAACTAACTGGGACACTTTTAGAATGCACCTTTGTGTCCCACACAGAGAGGTTTCACTGTACTAATAATTACAAGTTGTTCGATATCAAGCTAAAAGCCCATATTTTTCCAATACACATAATTCTAACTTGCACACCTATCATTGCACCCAGTTGGCACCCTACATTTAAACCACCATGGCCATTTCATCCTTGATGCTAGAATTGCAGAAGCCCTTCATATTTATTTAAATAATAAACGAGAATGCTATAGAAGCAACACGAATCTATCAGCAGGCACGTATTATTTATAGCGGCGATTTTCAGAACGTTAGCATCGCAGAAACAGAATTTACGAGGGCCTCACATAGGCGCTGAAAACCCCGCTTTATTTATGGCTGCGTGTAGCATTCATTAATGCGCTTCATTCATTTCCATCAATAAAATCAAGGCTAGCGAGCGTGTTGTACGCGCCTGGGAGATGCTCCATAAATTGTAATTAGGCGAGAGACACCGAATTTGAATGGCTCGGACGACTAGAGCGGAAAACAAGGGGTGGCGGAGAAACCGTGTCAAGATTTAAGTTAGATTTACTTTTCTCGTTAGGCGCATTTAAATTAGATTTCAGAGACGAGTCCGTGCAATTAACGAAATGGCGTCCTTGCGAGCAAAACGAATGGGCTCTTGGTGGAGATAACGCCGCCAAAGTCTCCCATTTCCGGATATGGGAAGAACCTGGCTAAAAAAGTTTGAGATTTTTGCGGGGACTGTCCGTGTAGAATTGAGAACTTGCATGAATATTCCGATATCTTCCTAGGCCTTCGCTCTGAATACCTCGAAAGTTTTCCAGTTATTCCCAACGTCACATTGCCGCCAACTTAAGATAAATGTTTGCAGAGTATGCAGGGAGTACACAAAGATTGCTTACAAGTTTAGTTTAATAACAGTATGTTTAAATTGCATACTAAAACACACTGCGGTTCATGTGATACACAACCTTTTTGTTTAGTTCGCTTTGACATTCGCACGTTTGGTTGCATGTATATATACGACATCTATTCGACATTCAATGCAACATGTCCACACCAACAGTAGCAATGACATTGGTAAATCTGGTCTCAAAATCATGGTCACAATTATTTCACTTACATATTAATTTCCCTGATTACAGGTCGTGTTATCGAAATTCCCCTGATCTTTTTTTATTGATGAACTCGTCCGAGATAATATACGAGGCGTACATGCACCATATTTTAACAATCTTATTACTAACTCACTATCCAATTCACTCAATTTCCTTAAATCAATTCGGATTTCCTAATGCTACAATTTTTGTAATTATGCATGTAAATGTACATGTATAAAAATGAAGGCAGAAGGGTCAAGGTGGGAAGTTCGATTCTGAAAAACCTAGAAAATCGCGTTTTTCCATATTCATAGTATCCCCAAAGATGAAACTTGCAACGTCCCTAACTATTTCAGGTTTCAATACAAATTTCCCTGACCAAACTGACCACTGAATATCCAAAAATAGACTACCAATGTAAGAAATGTTATATTTACTGCTAATTTAGCCTTCTTGTATATAAACAGGGGGTAGAACACATTTTCACATGGAAACAGCAAATTCAGATTACTTTTTTAAATGGACAACAACATCATTAATGTTTTTCGCAGAAACTTGTCATCTCATTTAGGGCTAACTAATCACTAGCCAAACTAAATCATTATTGATTCGTTGATTTTCCCTGACATTTTCAAAGAAACTCAATTTTCCCTGACTTTTCCAGGTTTGGGGAAACCCTGACATTCAGTTTTGAAGGCTTGGAGAACAACAATAACAGCATCTGACTAGACCCATAAAAACTAAACAAGAAGGAAAATTCTGGCAGAAGTTACATGTACATGCATCAGAAATCTGTCTTAAGACTGCATGCACGCTCAGAAATTCCATGCTGAAGTTTGGAATAAGCTGCAGAACTTGTCCTCTGACATGTATTTTTGCTTTTGTCTTGCAGATTCTCCTTTTGTCCTGCTATGACGTGTTGGATTAAATTCTTATTCAAATTTGTTTTCCAACTTCGCCCATGTATTCCAATCTTGCAATGCCCTTCCAGTTAACAGTTGATCAATGATCTTATCGCCGCGCCGATCTGAAGTTGACAATCCCTTACATTTGAAAGAAGTGAACCCTTATGTTCACCCTGTATTTGCCTCCATCTCGAAGCATCTTTTATAGGCGAACTAAAAATATGGAAATTATACGTCATTACGCTCAGCATCGCTTCTCAGTCCCTCGCTTTTCTGAAGAAACCAATTATTTCATCGTCATGAAGAGCACAAATTGATCGATTTCTTAAAGCACTCGTTTTTTCAACATCCATGTAGTGCCCCTGGACACGGGATCTGATGCACTGTCCACTGAGTGGCCCGTCAAGTCCTCCGCAAGGCAATAAAATTTACATTTTTAGGGTCGATTCCGTCGTGTATTAAATTCTGCCGCAGTTTTTGATTTTCATACATGTATCTCTTATACAAGAATAAGAAGAAGTGCATGAACATCGTTTCCAAGAAGCATGGGTGCAGAGTGCCAGCTGGCTCGGGCTGTCCAGTTGCATATAGTTAGTTGCCTGAAAAATTTCGATGCAACAAAAAAAACAAGCGATTTTTAAAGGACCCCCATTTGGGATGCCAGTGTAAGCAGCAAAAACAAATCGACTACACAGTAATTTTTCATTTCTCAGCGCATAATTCACGTGGGGGGTCCGGGCGGAGTGACGTAAAAGCGAAACAATTTGGGTTGGGAATTTTCTGGCTAGGTCTCAGACGACGAAATTGCAAAAATCGATTTTCGCCGTTGTGGCGACGCCAAATTTACGCACGCCAGGGTGCGTCCTCTTTAAGATATCGTGAAATTTAAAAGACGGGAAAAAGGAAAAGAGCATCAATTATCGTGCGCCACATTTTCCGGACCATAAACCGCACGATTTGCCCCCGAAAAACGCCTAAATTAGCCTGGCACGCATCTCACGGTCCGGGAAATCCAACGCTATGTATTTATTTCTCCATTTTTTCATGGGATTGTTTCTAAGCGTACGTGTGTGTTCTGTAGCAGCTGTGAACATGTAGCGCTCGGATTTTGCACCAAAGCCAAAGTCGAGAAAGACCATGCACAACCTGCAGTGTTTACTCCCAGCTAATGAAATTTAACTTCCCTGCATGGCATTTCCGACTTTTCCAGTTTTTTAGAACAAATTTCCCTGACCACCCAGACCCCAGAAAATGCAAAAACATGACATATACCAATGCAATTAAACTCAGTACCCTACTGTTAGTAAGTGCATACATGGTGGCAGGGTTCTGTAATCGGTGGCTCTGCATTGGGGTGGCACCATCACATTGCTAAATTGAATTTCTTGTAGCTTACGTCTCTCCTTTGCAAGATAATTGCTTATTATAAATTGCAAGTACAGTAGAACGAAGAACAAAAAATGTCATAAGGAAACAGCAAATTTAGATTAGTATTAAAATTGGCAATTTCATTATTGATTTCACCAAACACGAGTAAGAACGAACTAGCTAATTTCTCAAGTCGACACTAAAAATCCCAACATCAATAGATAAAACTACGTATAACATGCTAAATTCCAAAATCCTACACAGATCCCTATATGTAGAACGTGAGGGTGAGGTTGATGTTGAGGTTAAGTTGAATTTGACTTTAATTTGATATTTACTGTAGGTTGATGATGATTTTGAGTATGAGGTGATGTTGAGGTTAAGTTGATGATGGTGAGGTTACGTTGATGATGACATTAGGTTGACGTTGATGTTGAGGTTAGATTGTGATGTGTTGAGGTTGATGTTGAAGTTGGTTTTTAGAGTTGAATGAAATTGATGTTGATGTTAAATTGATATTGATGTTGAGTCGATGATGATGTTGATGTAGAGATTAAGGTTAAGGTTAACTTTATGTTGAGGTTAAGTTGATATTGAGGTTTTTTAATGTTGCTATCAATACCAGTTTATCCAGTTCTGGAGGTAACTCTGTTTAAGGGTCGATTACAGGCAAACCAGTGAATGGCGCCACCAGCGTTTCTAAATGCATATGGTGTGCCCAGATCATGTTTAATACATAACTGAAAACGTAGGGCGATACATCTTAATCAGTTAATCATCCCTCGAGGTTTCTGGGTGAGAGGTGAGGCGTAAAATCGTTAGTTTAAAAAAAAATGCCATCCCCAATGATTTTTAACGCTAGAAAAACAACAAAAAAACCACCCTAATGATAATCAAATATCGATTTCGTTCCTTAATTTCCATCAACTTTCCAACAAAACCCTGTAAAATATTCGGCGCCTCTCCTCGCGCTAATGTCATCGATTTAGGCTAATTTAACGCCAGTTTCTCACAGGCGGTATCCGCCATTTTGATGCATTTTCGCACATTTCAAGGGTTAGACAAACTGGCCTTTTGTGCAACCCATGCAACTGCTATGAGTTCGTTAACGTAGCTTAGGGGGCATTTACGCATCTCGGTCACGTCCCTAGAGGGCGCCTGAAAAGCTTATTCATGCAGCTAATCCCCTAAGACACTTGACGCGTCTTATGCGACTGCAAATGTCAAAGGGTTTTGTACCCATTCGAGTATACAACAACATTACTACAAAACAAAACGAAGGGGTTAACGGCACTGCGGGGGTGGATCATAAATTGTTGATGCCAAAATGAGTCTCTTAAGCCGGTATCTCGGTCAATTTCATAGGTTATGTTAGCATCTAACAATAAATCTATAAAATCATTTGAAAATGTTGGGAGCGTTGAAGCACTTGATGGCTCGTGTATAGGATTTCATTTCTCAATTTCTTTCTAGGTGGTGTGTCAATCATTGGCACTTTGCAGTTCAGATAAGAATTGTCTTACAAACTGGATAATTTACGAGTTTAAGCTTCTTCAATTCTTGCCACATGTATTAAACTTGTGGTTTTTCTTAAATGTTAATATGAAAATGTAACCACTGAAAAACGAATAAGTTGTTATTTATTCATCATATTGACTGCCATTATTAAAGACAAATTACTAAGGCCCGGTTACACCAAAAAGTTAACCAAAACCCAAGGCAAACCTCCAGTAAGCAGAAGTTACCTGGAAGTCAACAGGCAGGGTAAACCTAATGGTTGTACAATTGTAGCAAAAATTGATGATAAATCGGATGAAAATACATGTATGTTACTTAATGACTTCAAAGATTATGTTTAGTCAACCAAACGACAAACCGTGTGACAGTACCAACATCTCAACCATGTGATGCCTATGATAATGTCAAATTCAAAACACGTTTTAGGTTAAATAAAACTACAATTTTAAAACTACTTGCTCAAGTAATTAGAATACTAATTTTTTTCCAGCTTATCTACTGGTTTATAACATTATGTTCAAAATCCATAATAAAACTGAAGCATAAACCTACCAACCTTCACGTTAACCAGTGGGAATAGGTAATCTCAGGTTATCTAATAGCGCAAATAGGCCAAAGAATTAAGCCCTTAATAGCTTAGCATAAATGCATTTAAACATTTGTCAACCTCATAAAATGGGGTAAAATGTATCCTCAAGTTCTTGCTTTCCAAACCCGAGTAAATTTCGCAAAATCGAGTACTTTTTCTTCAGTAAGGACAATCACGGACCACATTGATCCACAAGTACGACACCGCATTGAAATTTACCACAAAAGCGCAGAATATAAATTACCAAAGAAAGTGATTAATAAATACATTAACAAATATTAAAGTCAAACAGAGATTTCTGATGATAATTACTGAATACCGAGTAAAATGGGTGTTCTGAAATGTGGTTTTAGGGAACAACGACTTTCTGAGAAGCAGTTTTGGCTAATGAACGAAAAAGTTTGGGAAGCACTGGATTAAACGAAGCGTGTCCTTAAAAGGTGCCAGACCCCAATTCCAGATGGAACACCTTATAAGTCGGCCATTACAGGTCTGGCGCCTGGGATTAGTAGTACGTACACTTGGTCTCTCTTAAGCGAGTCCATGAGCACAGGATCAGTTTATTTTTGAAAGGAAAAAAATGTAGGACAGGACATGTACATTATTGAAAAGGAAAAGAAATCAAATTCACAATCTCAACTTGCCCACTAATGTGACGAATAAAGGTTTGGACACTTAAGCCGCCTTCGTAAGTTTCAACAAAAATGTATGCACAACTTATCAATCCTAATGGAGTGTTATTACTTTAAACGTGTAATTGCTGAAAAGTTTTTCCAGCCAACTTAATTTGTTTTTCAATTTTTCCGAAACACATGTAACTGTTTCTAGCTGTGAGCCAAACATGTGTTGTTATTTAACAAATATAACACATATTAACATATTTTAATATGTTATTGTGTGAGCATTTTATTCTAGCCAACTTTTATTTAACGAAAATTAAACTCAAGCAAAATTATTATCACGACGATTTATTCATTATTCGCAGAGATGTTATGTATAACATTTTTTCAATTTTTTAACATGGCAGGGGTGGGAGGGGAACTGCCCGTTAAGTGGATTTCCATATTTTTAGGAATTTTTAGGATTTTTTTTCCAATTTTTCCGAAATAACTGTTTCTAACTATGAGCCAGCTATTTGGTGTGATTTAATAAATAGAACGTATCAATCCTAATGGAGTGTTGTTACGTTTAACGTGTTATTCTGTGAAAAAAAAATTAGCGAACTTTTAATGTCTTAGATTTTTCGATTTTTTGAAGTTTTGAATTTCATTATTTTTTCAATTTCTCCCCCATAATTAGGTTTCTAACTATGAACCATACATTTGGTGTGATTTATTAAATAGAACGTATCAATCCTATTGGAGTGTTGTTACTTTTAATGTGTTATTCTGTGAAAAAAAATTTTCAAGCGAATTTTTAATGTCTTGGATTTTTGAATTTTTGCTTACAATTCTGACCCAAATGTTTGAATTTTTGGATTTTTCGAATTTTTAATGTCTTGAATTTTTCCATTTTTTTAATTTTTGATTTTTCCCCCATAATTTTATTTTTAACTATGAGACATGTAGTGTGATTTATTAAATAGTACGTGTCAATCCTAATGAAGTGTTGGTGGTACCTTTAACGTGTTATTCTGTGAACATTTTTTACTAGCCAACAGTAAGTGGATTTCAAAATTCTTACTAATTTTTTAGGATTTTTTTTTTAATTTTCCTCCATAACTCTGTTTTTAACTATGAGCCAGACATGGTTGCGCGACCAAATGTTGAAGGATCGTCCACTTTGTTCGATTCAACAAATCATTGATCAACTCTGATTCAAGTCTATTGAGAGCGTATTCTCACGTTCAACTTTCTTTTAAGAGAAAGTTTACCGACAAACATGTCGAACGACCACCTTGCCATACAGAGCTGCTAGCAGTGTTTGCCCCTTCGAAATCATTAAGGGGCAGAGGGGGAAACATGGATGAGCCACAATTCCTTCCGAGGCAAAATGTGGGGCGACGCAGCGCCCCCTGTGGGGGTCCAACGGCCGATAATTGATGCAACGCAGCGGATAAAGGCAGGGTTTTTTGGCTGGCGTCAGCTATTGTAATCTGCGACTAAACACTCGCCGTTAACGAGAAGATTATATTTGAGGAAATAACAAAGTCACTAAAGAAGCCTCAACGTTGACAAGCGACAAGCCACGTGACGTGGATTTTGTCGCTGTCTCTGTCGCTACTAAGGACACGAGGGGAAATGCGCAGCTGACAGCCAACAGTCCTTGCTTTTGACGTGAGGTAAAGACAGTTTGGCTAAAAGCAACAACGCTCAAAAAGTGCAGAAACAAAACCTGAGATGTGACACGAAGCTATCGAAGCACCTTCGAAACCGACGAAATGTGAAAACAACGAAACGAGATCAGCCGTTATAACCTAATCAAATTTCCGATAGACTCGCGAACCAATTACTCGACGGATCCCCGGAATGCATGCAAATCAGTCGAAAAAACAATAGACCGATTTAGCACATGCATCGCCTGCTGCAATCCGAAGCCCGCATAATTTCGTAGCGAAAATCTGCCACATCGTCCACGAAAAGAGCGAAATTCAGTTAAAAACTCCAACGTGGATAAGAAACTCGATAAAGCGCACTTCACAAGGCTCGGTTTTCTTAAAATTCCGCCTTCCCATACGCGATGATTAAACGTAAAAAGTCGAAAATGCCGATCTCATTGGACGACCCTAAACCTTACAACTTCAACGTGTCATTCCATTAGGATGACACTATAGACGCAACTGTTGCACAGCGAAACCTGTTTTTGTCACGTGTATGCTAGCTTATATTTGTGTTATTCTGGTTTGCACTTGTGCAGTACATTAAGAGTACACATTCTAAACATGCTGTAGACACGATATTCATAGACAGCGCAAGCATGTTAATGTCTAGATTAAAATCACAGATAATGAAACATGTCCAAAACCTAAAGATTCAAATTTTAGGACCACTTTACAAAATTTTAAACATTATGCAGCTGAGAGACTGTTACCATTATAATAGTTAATCCAAAGTTAGTAAATTTAAAATTTAAAATAGTTAATTTTAAAACAGCAGTTATAGATACAGCAGTCCCTTTACAAGAAATGATTATGGCCACACATTAAATTTTATAATACCTAGATTGTTTAGCCAAATGCTCAAAAGCTTGTCAATTATAAGACAAGGAAACTTAAAACAAAAATTTAAAACTACCTCCTTAGCCCTATAGGAACCTAACACGACATACAGTATTTGAATTCTAGTTTGTCATCACTTAACGAGCTTTCATGGTGTAACAATTCAAAAAAAAATAATTGTAATTGACTTATTGGTGTGCGCATCCTCAAACTACTACCAAAACCGGCGGATGCGCACACAAATTAGTCAATTACAATTATTTTCTAGGATTGTCACACCCTATTGTTTCCGAAATTTGGATACTGTATGTGTGAAATTGTCCTTTTGTTCCATTTATAATATTGGCTAAGTTTTGTAATTTTGTTTAACATCATTTCAATTGTAATTGTTTAGCTCTTGAGTGTATCGGCACGTACAAGTTCAAGATACACTTTTTTCGGAAACAAACGAAAGTAACTAAGCTTAAACTTCAGTATGTGCATAACACAATTTTTCCAAGTACGTCCTGTATACACTAGGGGAAACAGAATCTTGGTGCATGGACATGCCTGAAGCACTTGTTTGCCATGTACAGAAGCATCCCAGGCCGTTTCCGAGACAGTCGACGCAAAGCCCAGCAACATCCAGATCGATCTGAGGGATAAATCTGGTGTATGTCGCGAGTTGTTTACGAGACAGAGAAAACGCCCTCGAGAAAAATAACGACAAGCTTTTAGTTCCCCCATCTAAAAGCAAAACGGCAAACGCATTTACGGAAATTCGTCATCGGTGAATAATTGATGAACTTGGAAAAAACCAACAACGACATGGCAGATAGACGTGGATTGGAGGAAACTCACAAGTACTATAGAAGCTGTCCCAGATCGAAATTAGTTCTGGATCCGAGCCCAATCGCTTCGACTTTTCAGCGACTGTGCACATTTGGGGAAAAATAAAATAAGGAGCACAATTTAGATTTTTAAAGCAAAGAGTCCTTTTTCCCATGCTTTCCTGGCGACTTTTAAACCAGTGCAACCACACCCATTTGAAAGCCCAAATTCAAGTCGAAGCTGCCAAACTGCTCTCACGCAATGTGGCAATTACGGAAATGGTGGAATTATTTCCCTCTTTTTTTCCACCATTTGCGAAATGGATATGCCCGAGGTCGTTCAGGGCCGTCCATAAACGCCATCGTGACTATAAAGCTGCCATAAAAGACAGCGTCACAAGCTTTCAATTTTTCAATCAGTCAACGCATTCTGATGTACAGTACATGTCTAACCACGGCCAAACAACATAAAGCATTTTGCAATAACTGCAATCGAAATTCCGTTGCGAAGACGTATTGTATGAGCTACCCTGTTTACCCCCCGACTTTATCGAATAAGGCATTTCCCCCGTGCAAAAAAAAACTCCCCAGAAACGCATCACTTGAGCCATTTCTTCGTACTGAAGATAAAGGTAATGCTTTCGCAAAATTGCGATTGTATATAGGGCTACATGTATACGCCAGACGCAGACTACGCCTATATAGCTATCTTATCTCCACTTATCTATTTATCAAGCTAGGTATACAAGCAGCGAAATCCACTGACATTAAAATTAGATTAATTTCCGAACTAATTGCTTTAATAAGCGCCCGAATTCGAGGCCTACTTCGGATTACATCGCAATTGCGTATTTGTTTTCGGATGCTCGCACTTAATGAATATATACTTTTCATTAATAATTACTACGACTGCAGAGGACCCGGAAGGCAGGTAGAGAGAAACTCCAGTTACCCACTAATGTCTCTCACTCAGCAATCGCAGATTTTTCCTAATAACAACGACATTGAAGTTTGTGGCACAACAGAGAAATTGAGCGAAAAATCGATTTGATTTCGGGCATTAATTAGTCAAAAAGGCGAATTCCAAACTTACAGGCTGTGAAGCAGTATGCAGGTAGAATAATATAGGGAATATGTGAAAAAATATTGGAAGAATAATATTATCGGAATTTTTTTCTAATCAGCAAATTACTGCATACAATCTAGAGCATTTTTACTTTTTAACCGTAATTACACATACAGTAATTGCACGTTTTTATCATGTACGATGTAAATGTTTTAAACATTTCCTTACATGAAAATATCTGATTTTTTAACCAAATTTCTGAAGACAAGTCACACTTTCATGAGCTAAATACAGGGTTCCACAACTTTCGTAGCATAAAATCCCTTGATTCTCCCAGGTTTCTCAGTTTGAACTTCTTATTTCCCCTTGACCTTTAAAGTTTCCCCATCGACCAATGTCAAGTTAAAACAAACATGCACTTGCATATCAATAGTGTTTTAAATTAACCTGACGCCAAATAACAGGAACTGGTCGGTCATATTGGGGCTTTCCTTCAGTGAGCAAAGAGCAACTTCACCTAAACACCACGGTGCCGTTCTAATCGATATACGAAATACCTTCTGGGTTAAACTTATAATTAAAAGTTAGGAAATCCCCACTTGTTCAAAAAGTTTCAAAATTCCCTCAACTTTCCAAAGTTTCCAAGAATTCCCAGGTTCTGTGGGAATCCTGGAATTAACACCCAGCAACATCCAGCCTTAATACCTCTCACAATGTCAGACTATGAAATCGCCACGGTTACGTACAAACGTTTAAAGATAGATCGAAATTAAATTAAAGATGCAGTATTGTTTTAAAATGCCCTTGCCTATTTTACGATGTCTTCGACGCCCAAACCCAGATCCGTTCTTCGTTGAAAGGGCAGCTTGGGTTCCTTTCGATCCAGGGATTCGTATCCTTGAGATTCCAAGGATGAACGCTAGACCAATGGGAGACAAGCTTGGGAGCCACTCGGGGGCATTTGGGTTACGGATACGCCCTCGTGGGATGCGACGTAACCTTTGACCATTGGCCTAACACGGGATCCCTAAGCTCCCCAACGGGGACTTGGGGGATTGGGCGCCACGTTTTGTGCCGTTGTCGAAGGCTAGAGTTCAGAGGACGTGAGGGCGCCTCGATGGCAAAAGAAGGTGTCGCAGCAGGCCGAATAAACCTGCAAAAAAAATGAATGAATTACAGAGTCGTCAATTTTGAAAAAAAAATATCAGATTCTGCAGAAGGAACCATCTGCCATATTGGGGTTTTTCTGTCACTGTGCAAAGGGCAAATTCACGCCATTATCCTATATGAAATACAGTGTACCTTCTGGAATGCAAGTACAGAGTTCCCATTGAGATGGCATTTTCAACTTCCCTGACTTTAGCAGGACGGTTAACAAATTTCCTGACCAACACGACCACTGACAAAAATATGACATGCTAATGTAAGGAATGCTATATTTATTGCTGGCCTATTTTTATACAGGTAATGTACAGTGTATATAAAAGGAGATGGAACACACATTTTCACGAGGAAGCAGCAAATACTGTCTTTTTTTAAATTTCTTCTACAGAACTGCTAGTTATCTCGATTTTGGTACTACCCAATACTTGTAGCTAGCTATGCAAAACTTATTGATTTGTTGAATTTCCCTGACTTTTTCAAAGTAAATCAATTTTCCCTGATTTTCCAGGCCATTTCAATTTCCCTGACTTTTCCAGGTCTGGGGGAACCCTGCCTAACTTTGTGAAGATTTTTCAAAATTCCCCTGACGTTCCCAGGTTTCCCAGATCCCAAGTTCTTCTTTTCAACTAATATTTCTTCAAAAACGTCTTCCGAAATTTGACCATTTTTAAACTTTCAGCCGTAATCGCCTGTGCGACCTTCTCATGAAACATCTTTTTCCAAGGCTGGGACCACGATCTTCGTCGCCCGAATGGGCGCCTAATGACCAAAGCGATAAGGTGCTCGAAAATCGATGCGTTGGGAAAGTGAGTGGCCAACGTGTGGACTGCAGACAGGTGCAAATATCCCTCATTCACATATTCCATCATTTCAATATTTAATGCAGTTGATAACGTGCAGGGCGAGCGACTGTGGAGCCCCAGGGGGGCGCAGGTGTTCCATCCCACAGGAGGGCACGTGCCTATTTATGGACGTTTATCACACGCATAAACCGCATGATGAGACACGCATTGATGGCGGCATTTGCGAAGGTGAAATTAATAGAAGTGATGAATTATCTGGTGGAGGTACCGGCAGTAATGGACACATTCGTTACGAAAGCGCGTAAATCGTGTCCAAATTTACATACGTGTAGGGCCTACCTGGGAAAAAAATTAATGAGAAATTCCCTTGAGTATTAATTACCTGCATTTACGATGTCTCTAGAGACCGACCCACGCATCAAAGCAACGAGTTTGTTTGTTTGTTTGTGGAATTTTTAACGTTGGTCTATTTTCGCACCTATTGGGCCCATCACCAACACCAGGGGGCAGACCGTCCACCTGGAAATGTAGACGCAGGGAGGAATACGCACCCCTGAGGGATCTTTAACGTGCGGAGAGCAAGGGGGAAAG